>JAKTUE010000033.1:0-152912 GCA_030556525.1 Wickerhamomyces quercuum
GTTGAAAAATATTGTTTTTGCAAACTCGCAGTTTCAATTATAATTTTCAAAAACTGTTCTAGACAGTATTCGCAAATTTGACTGACAGTGTTTGCGCGATTATTCTACATAAGTTGTACTCTTTTTTTTTTGCGTTTTATAACAACGGTGTGTCACAGAAAAACCAAAACAAACACGCTAGCTCGTACGATAAAGCCGCCATGACAAGCCAAAAAAAAAGTTGGCTAATCCAAATTAAGTACTTCAGATTCCTTGTTTGATGTATTTCTCTTTTTGTGCTAAATGGTACATCTTAGAAGCGTTACCTGTAAGGCCGTATGTACAACCGCACTCCTGTTCTTAAATTAGAAACCCTCTGTAGCTTTGATATTTTTCTTTTAGAAAAAAAGTCCTATTCAGGTTACAATGATGTGCCACGTGCATGATTGTGCAGGCATTGATGAGCTTATTTGGCTTTGGCATAAAATTTGCGAAGCCAGGTGTTACCTTTTTGAGATAATTCCTCCCAATTAGGACTTTTGGCGAAAACAGCTTTAAAAATCTATTACTATGGAGCTTTGTGTCCGCCTGACTAAGTTAACTCACATTGAATGCCAGTATCAACTTCAACAATAGAATATAGTCACATGTCGGTGTACAATAAGAGAACAATTGCTTTAGACATCCGAAAGCACTGCTGTTTAAGCTGTTTGTAAAACTTAAAGAAGTAACATGTTGGAAACAGGTGAAGAGCTCGAAAGAGCCTGTTGATTTCGTGAATATTATTATCTGATAACGGTTGTAACGCTCAATCCTAAGGCGTACAAGGTTCAGATGTCGATTCAATGGTTACCAACAAGAACATCAACAACAACTCACTCAAGCGTAATACAGACTTTGGTACCAAATCAAGGTCAATTCCGATCAAAAGTCATGTGATGTGCCTTGGATTTTTGAGTTGGCAAGAACGATGCTCTCCTCCCTGCTTTTTGAATACATCTTCATCTGGGTAAGTATGTCAGTCTGAATTGTCGATACTCCAATGCTCTCTAACGGTCCGTCTTTTCCCTGTTACTCCAAAGCTTCGGGAACTACGCACTTTCTTTCCCAGTGAGAACACAAACCTCGGAATTGCGCTTCTTTTCATCGCAAAAGCAAAACAAAAATTCCAAAAAGAAGAAAAAAAATGGGAAAAAAAAACCGAACCCCCTTGAGAACAACTAAACTAATACTCCAACTTTTAAAGTAGTAAAACCAACAAGTTTCAGTGCTGCTGTCCTTTAAAAAGTCGGATATCACATCGAGGCATTATCTGATTTTCTCTTTACTGTTTTAATCCGTTTACTGCCCTTCGCCCCACTGAATTTTGGCTGAATACTCATTGTGTTTTTTGTTTTTGTTTGAAAGTTGATCTGTTTGTACACAAAAGTCACGCCGCAAGATTATCGAACATAAGCCTTTAAAGTTTATATCATCTTTTTTATTTTCAGATCGAGCCGTTTGATTGTTTAATTGTTTGAACTCAGCTGGTGTTTTTGTTTACAGATTCTCCTTCGATTTTGCAATTTGTTTGTGAGTGAGTGTGCATGCTTCTCTGGAAACTACAGTAGTAACTAAGAAGAAGAATTAATTCATACAGGTATGGCTGATAACACACCAAATATGGATTTGAGGGTTGGAAGAAAGTACCGTATCGGTCGTAAGATTGGAAGTGGGTCTTTTGGTGATATCTATCTTGGTACAAATATTGTTAGTGGAGAACTGGTCGCCATCAAATTAGAAAGTAGAGCTGCAAGACATCCTCAGCTAGAATATGAGGCTAGGGTTTACAGAGCCCTAAGTGGTGGTGTTGGTATCCCTTATGTTAGATGGTATGGTACTGAATGTGATTACAATGCGATGGTTATTGATTTACTAGGGCCATCTTTGGAAGATTTGTTCAATTACTGTAACAGAAAGTTCAGTTATAAAACAGTGCTATTATTGGCAGATCAACTACTTTGTCGAATTGAGTATATACATGCAAGATGTTTCATCCATAGAGATATCAAACCGGATAACTTCCTAATGGGTATTGGAAGAAGAGGCGCACAAGTTAATGTCATTGATTTTGGTTTAGCAAAGAAATATAGAGATCCAAGAAGTCATTTGCATATACCTTACAGAGAAAATAAGAATTTAACTGGTACAGCAAGATATGCTAGTATAAATACCCATTTAGGGATTGAGCAATCAAGAAGAGATGACTTGGAGAGTTTAGGTTACGTTTTAATTTACTTTTGCAGGGGTTCTTTACCATGGCAAGGCTTGAAGGCTGCTACGAAAAGGCAAAAATATGATAGAATTATGGAAAAGAAAATGTCTACACCAGCCGAGATTCTAGCTCGTGGTTTACCAGTTGAGTTTACCCATTATCTAAATTACACTAGATCACTAAGATTTGATGACAAACCTGACTACACTTACTTGAGAAGGCTATTCAGGGATCTATTTTTGAGAGAAGATTACAGATATGATTATATATTTGATTGGGCTATTCAGAAGCAGAACTTAGCAGAGAAAAAGGGAAATCAGAAGAAGCCAGATGATGGCGTGGAAGAAATAGGCGAGGTTCCAATCACTTTACAAGGGGGTCAACAGCAACAACAGCAACAACAGCAACTGCAAACTCAACAACCTCAACAGCCTCAACAAAGTCAACAGCCACTGCAAAATCAACAGCAATCACCACAAGCACCATATCAATCAATCCAACCACAAGTCCAACAGCCACAAACTCAACATCTTCCTCCATCTCTACAAACCCAGTCACTTCAGCAATCAATTTTAACCCAAACTCAAACCCAACAGTCTGCAGGAATAGTTTCATATGATAACCTTTCAAACCTACCACAAGAAGTGCAAAGAACTGATCCGAACTCTAGAATTAACACCTGGACATCTGAGGTTAGTAAATATAAGAAAAAGGAATCAGCAGGTCCTAATGTTATTGCTGGGGGCCCTAAGAAGCCATTACAGCCTCAACTCCAAGGTCAAGCCCAACCTCAAGGTCAGGGTCAACCTCAACAGGAAATTGCAGGTCAAGTCCAGAGTCATGGAACTCCACATTGGCTCTGAGGCATACAATTATGAGTAGATGGTACACTACTGTTTTTTTTTTCTCACTAAGGGTTTTATTATTATTCATTTATAATACATTTAGCATTCTTTTAGGTTTCTTTCTTTGGAGGGATTGTATTCTCATTTCAACTTGAGGGCCCTTTTCACCCTCCTTTGTAATTTTAACTCCATTTTTAATCTATCCAAATCTTTCAGTTTATCCCAATTAACATTCTTGTTGTACTTTTTATTGATTGCGATACCATAAGCATTCAATTTCGATTCGTCAGCTTTATAGAGCTTGATACTCAAGTCCACGATTTCTTTTATTTCGTCATTGTCAAGTACTCTATATGGGTAATGCAAAAGCAAATATAACAGTTCGCCATTATCTTCACATTGGACCAGGTCGAGCTTTATTTTTATTAAGAATATGATAATTATGAAAGGAAACAACTTGGAAAGGTCATGATCGTAGCAGATCAATCTATCAAGCAACTGTGTAGTGTTCTCTATTCCCAGCTCTCGCAAGAATAACAACCTCACCCACCTAATGAGCCATATCTGCGACTCTATCTTGTGTATCTTGACCAACAGGGTGTATAGTTGAGGGTCTATCAATAATAGGTACTTGTTGAACTGTGAGATGCACCACCCTATCAAATTATCCTCATTGTAGAAACTAGGCACTATTGAGATCATTAAAGACGTGAAGATGTTGAAGGTCTCGATCTTTAACTCATTCCGTACCTGGTGCACCTGGTCATCGGGTATGCCTAGCGTGAGGTCGTTGTATAGTTGGAGGTAGACTAGACCGCATATCTCATGGTATCCTTGTTTGTATGGGGTGAACTTGTTGTAGTTGTAAAGGATCTGGATGATATCTTGCTGGCTTGACTCCTTCTCAAAGATGGGGTCGATGATCAATCGCTGGACATCTAGCCGAATCACCGTGAGGATTTCCTCGCCTTCTTCGTCTCTTTGCAAGGGATCGCTGTTGCTGTTGTCGCTGTTGTTGTCGTCGTCACTGGCTCGCGGCACAGGCAGAAGCTCATCTTCGTTAAACTTGATATTGTATGAGTTCAGGCAGACTGACTTCCACAGCAGCTGGCGAGAGAAAAAAGGTGTGGAAGAGTTGTACTCGTTCTTGAGCACTGCCAGCTTGAGCTGATGAAGCGTAGGCAGCTTGTTGCGTGTGATCTCTGCCTTTGTAGCGTTGTCCATCTGTCTCTGAGTGGTCACGGCAAACAGATCAGCTCCAGTTCAATAACCGTCCGGTTCGCCTAAAACTTGTGCTCTTTTCTTCCCATCAAATCAACAACTGATGACAAAAGCCAAAAGCCGGAAAAAAACAGAAACTGAACAATTCTGCTCAGCTTTTCCACCACTTTTGTTTGATCACAAAGCAAGTAACAAAACGAAGTATCAGAGAAAGTGGCCAGAGAAAGAGAGAATCGAGCACAATGGACCCGAAAAGAGCTCCTGACTTCACGCCACCTTCCTCAAACCAACAGGTGGACCCGCCCCTGGCGCACTCCTCCGAAATACCAAAGGCCGTTCCCATCGTTCAACCTCTGGTGCTAGCAGACATACCAAATAAGTTAGATGCGCCTATAAAACCCCGTAAACATCGTCATCACGCCCACCACCATCACCACACATCCGCAAACAACTCACTCACATCCACGCCAGTGCTCTCCTCGAGAACATCCATCGAATCCTCCATCCCAAGGATACCGGAAGACCTTCAGCCTTTGTCATCCAATGATAACTCATCGGCCGAAGACGAAGATGAAGGTGATCTAGGCAAGCATCTCTTCGACGATGACCACGAAATCAACACAACTACACAGCCTAATGTGATCCAATCCTACCAGACTGCAGACCTGGAAGAGGTCCCTCATGGTATAGTGAGACAGGCCAAACTGCTAAACGATTATGAGTTTCCAGCACATAGATTAGTATCGGAACTCAAGAACCCAAACAAGTTCCCATTGGTCATTGTTGCCTGTGGGTCCTTCAGTCCAATCACTTATTTACACCTACGAATGTTTGAGATGGCTGTTGATGCTATTAGGGAACAGACAAGATTCGAAGTCGTGGGTGGTTATTATAGTCCTGTCAGTGACAACTATAAAAAAAGAGGATTGGCCCCTTCATATCATAGAGTTAGAATGTGTGAATTGGCCTGTGAAAGAACTAGCAGTTGGTTAATGGTTGATGCATGGGAATCTCTGCAGCCAACGTATACTAGAACTGCTAAAGTTTTAGATCATTTCAATGAAGAGATTAACGTTAAAAGAGGTGGTATTTTAACCTCTGATGGTACAAAGAGGGGTGTGAAGATTATGTTATTAGCTGGTGGCGATTTAATCGAAAGTATGGGTGAGCCTAATGTTTGGGCTGATGAAGATTTACACCATATTTTAGGGAGATATGGTTGTTTGATTGTTGAAAGAACAGGAAGTGATGTTCGTTCCTTTTTACTAAGTCACGATATCATGTATGAACATAGAAGGAACGTTTTAGTGATAAAGCAACTAATTTATAATGATATTAGTTCGACAAAAGTTAGGTTGTTCATTAGAAGAGGAATGTCTGTTCAATATTTGTTACCAAACTCTGTTATTAGATATATCCAGGAACATGGCCTTTATGTTAATGATCCTGAACCTGTTAAACAAGTTTTAGATGCGAAAGACTAACTAGATGAAATCGCCTAGAAGAAGAAAAGAGGAATGACCTCAACAACGCTTGTTCCTACTTCTAATATCGACACGCATTCCTTTTTCTAGGTATAGAATTACTAACATTTTTCTGCCTGCCTTTTCTTTTTTGATTCGTTTTCTTTTGTTTTATTAGTGTTTGAACACGTTATAAGCATGCACTGGTTTGCATCTGCTCATAAAGTTTTAATCGATGCTTTTGACTTGTGAATTCATAGTGATGTAGACTTGCATTCGTGACTAATCACTCTCGTAAGGCCGTTAATATTTTCTATTTATTGATGATTAACCCGCAAATTTATAAAAAGAAAAGAGTCCGTTCACCAAAAGAAAAGAGCGAGCTGTGCCTGATATTGCAAGTGGCACCGTTCTTTCGAGTCATGGTTGGGCGCAGAACTTTAAATAGTAAAGAGCTATTTTATAACGGATTAGGAAATCCCCTTAGTTTGTAGTTCTCGAATTAAGCAATTAGGGAGCCAAATACGGAAATTCAGTTGATCTCTTTTCTAGAACTATACTTTTAGTGTACAAACTAAAACGTCCACTAATAACCCTAATTTGTGAACTTTAATACAGTATGGGAAAACTATTTAAGAGCACAGGAATCACCACTTCCTAAACCTTTTCTTAAGAGCTCTAACATTATATTGCTGTCACACAAAAGATTCTTTCCCCCCTTACACTCCTTTTGAAACTTATAATCATTTCCTCTTTCCTTCATCCAACTGTTGTTCATTCTTTCTAATCGATACATTTCTTGAAAACTTATAGAGCTCATACAGAACAAAATACACTACTTCAATCATGAGATTTGCCACATTTTTATCTGCCGCTTCCATCTTTGTCGCTTCCATTAGTGCAATTCCAGCACCAGAAGTTGTCACTGAATACGTTACTACCATCATCACTACTAGTGGACCATACAATGGAACAGCCTCTGCCTCTTCCATCTCTGGTGATGTTCCACCGACACCTTTGCCTTCTTTTTCAAACCAAACTGTTGCTTTAAATGGAACTTCATTTAAGGCTGGAAATCAATACTAAGGCAAGAAAAGCCTACCGTTTAGTGCACTATTTTTTTGATTCGATGTTTTATTTAGATATTACCATACACAGTATTTATATTAATCACTTTGTAATGCAAGTGCAAGACAGTATCGTTCGTGTAGTGTCTCATGTTTGGTTTTGCGTTGTTCATCATTCACATCCTTTTTTTTTTGACGTTTTTCCGATTATGCAGCAGGTGCATAACGGCTTTGGAAACATAAAATATCCCAAAACGCTAGAATCCTCGAAATCCTGGAAGACTTATATAAAACAATTCTAGTTTTCTTAATGTTCCCAGAGAATACTGACATCCCTTGGACCACTTATTCATATTTAAATTTCATTTTCTGTTTTCGATTTGAAAAGCTGAACTAACCTATTTTAAAAATTTTAAAATTTGATGAATAACCTATAATTACCAAAATATTAAATGAAGTGTTCTTTAATAACAATATGCTTAGAAATTAGCATTCACAGTGCCACATGTTTATAATACATATTGTTACTTTTTGCCAAATACTGTTCTTTTTTTATGTTTGGAGCTTTATATCTTGTATAGAGGTTTTCTCTTTTTGTGTCACTTTTTGAGGTTTTTCAAACTGAAGAGTACGCATCTGAAAACCATCAAGTGATCGCCTGGGTAAAAGACTCTAATTATCTTTTTCTCTCCAAATCCTAGAGTGTCTTTTGTTATCTCTTTCAAAGAACATCATGTGATTGCAATTACCATAATCTGCAAATTTAACTAGCTATAGTAAGAATAACCACTTGTGTATAAAAGTGAGCTACATTAAAATCCAAAATTCATAAATAGAATCCGTTTACTAAGACTTGTACGTCTAGAATTCAGTATATATCAAAAGCTCTTAAACCAAGAGGAAAATCTATTTCTTACCTTGGTTGGCAACAGCAGCAGCACCGGCAGCAGCAGCCTCTGGGTCCAAGTAGTAAGATGGTTTAGTTGGTCTTAAGTGTTCGTCCAATTCATAAACCAATGGGATACCAGTTGGGATGTTTAAGTTGGCAATGTCATCATCAGAGATGTTGTCCAAATGCTTAACTAAAGCTCTCAAAGAATTACCGTGGGCTGCAATGATGACAGTCTTACCAGATAATAATTCTTTGGCAATGGTATCTTGCCAGTATGGTAATAATCTGTCAATGACCAATTTCAATGATTCAGTTTTTGGTAAAACAGCTGGATCAATCAAATGATAACGTTCATCGTTGGCTTGAGAGAATTCAGAGTCATCCTCAATGACTGGTGGTGGAACATCGAAAGATCTTCTCCAGACTTTGAATTGTTCTTCACCGTATTGGGCCAAAGTAGCAGCTTTGTCTTTACCTTGTAAAGCACCATAATGACGTTCGTTCAATCTCCATGATCTTTCAACGTCAATGTAAGAGAAACCAGCGTTTTCTAGAGCTAAGTTAGCAGTTTGGATAGCTCTGGTCAATTTAGAGGTGAATAAGATGTCTGGTTTCAAACCGGATTCTTTCAATAATTCACCAGCTCTTTTGGCTTCTTCGATACCCTTTTCTGATAGTTGGACATCAACCCAACCGGTGAACAGGTTTTTCTCATTCCATTCGGATTGACCGTGACGAACTAGGATTAACTTTGGCATGATGACTTGTGTTTAGTGTAATTGAACTGATTTAAACTAAATAAGACAAAAAAGTTCAGAAATGTGTGGTTGTGTGTGTTTTTTATACCAATGGGAAATCCATCATTGCGTGAGACCAACACATTTCACGCGAAAAAGATGATCCCGGAGACGTCAGGAGAGCAGCACATATAAAATTCGCTTATTGCGTAGAAGTCATGTGACTATGGAGGGTCTCGAATATTACCGGATTGGGTCAAGCTCTTTGCTGCTCTACAGATATGAAAAGGGTACCGAAAGAGAACTGTCTAAATCTTGTATCTCTGAAGGCATTCGATTGTGTAAAGTTGTGCTTAAATTCTTCAGAAGAACCCAGTAGGCCATGCCTGTACCAACGAACACCCTCATACTGACGGGTATTTCCCCAGAGAAACTGGACGACAAGTCCTTCATTGACAGCTTGCAGCAGGAGATTATACAGAACATCTCAGTTTCTAATGTCATTCAGTTTGTGATTCTGAGGTCCTTCAAGAGAATAGTGATCATATTTGATGATATCACTTGCTGTGTAAAGATATATGGGATATTAAAGGCACACACTGACCTGAAAGTGGGCTATTCATTCAACAATTACACCCATAATGTCAGCGATAATTATCTAAAGCTTCCAAATAATAGTAGGATGTTTTTGATTTCACCACCAGCATCACCACCGGTCGATTTCGATTATGAACAAACCGAAGAGGAACCTAACAAATCCCAGATATATACCCATGAAGAATTACAAGAGATTTTTCTTCGAAGTAATGATGAACTAAGAGATCTTTTAGAATCTAAACATTATGAAACTAAATACTCAAAAAGTGCACTGAAGTCATTAGAAGAGTTTGAGAAAGAGATAGTTTTAAGCGATAGTAATGACGACTCAAAGCCGAGGATCGTGCTACATCCAATTATTGGAGATAATGATCATTTAATAGGGAAAGCGATCCAAAGTTTTAAAACCAGTTTACCACCGAAATCTGTGTTTGATGATTTATCAGATAACGAATATGACGATAATGATGACTGAAAGATAAACTACAGGTCTTTTAAAAAAATCACCACCGATTATTGATCACCCTTTAATTAAATGCATCAAATTTAAAAAAAATATTTTAACTAGCATTAACATTGTATTCTTCCCATTTTATATGCAAAACCCATAAAGAACTATTAATCATTAAAACATAACCAGGACACCACTCTATAGACGTTATCGTGGTGTGATGAATGTATAAATCTAATTGGACAAGAGAATAGGTGTGTTTCAGAGTAGACTAATCTGAACACTAGTAAGAAATATCAAAAACACAAACTTTCAAAGAATATCATAGACTGACTGATTAAACATGTTTTGAGGACAATATCAGATTGAACCTTCTTGTATATCATAACCACCAACATCAAAAAGAGTAAAACAGAAATATAACAAACAGAAAAAAATGAGAGTTCATTATCTAGAGATGAACCCAAGAAGAAGATCCAATGCCTGTTGTATAATAGATCATAAACCAAGATTGAAATAGAACTAAAACGAGAAAGAAAGAACGAAAACTTTAACACCAACTTCCGTTAACTAAAGAATATGCATAAGAAACAAACAAAACTATAATACATGAGAACCTTCCTTTATCCTAAGGACGGCCGAATAGTCCCGACTAATAACCTGGAACGTAGGAGTCATTACCACCATTCGAATCTCTCTCAATCTGACTGAAGGATAGGTTGACCAACTTGACAACGTTATCAACATCAATATGCTCTCTTTCTAATTCCTTGACAATTCGTTGTCTTGCAGCTTCGTATTGGAACCGTTGTCCTTGATAGAATTGCAGTGAGTCAATGCCGTTATTCGAAACAGGTACAATTTGATTAGAAGATGATTCGTTGGAGGATTCACCCAATGGCTGCCCAGCAGCCTGTGGTGGTGGCCGATCTTGATTGGAATGCGATGGGGAATTTGTCTGAGATTCGGATTGAGAATGTGTCTGTGGGTCAGAAGTAGAATGGTCATGAGAATTATGTAGATGTTGTTGATTATTAACAGGTTGTTGAGTATTTGAACTGCCTTGTTCAGAATTACCTCCGGCGTAATTTTGTTGTTGGGCAAAGGAAAACCCATTGAATGATTGGAATTGTGGATTGGACGACTGTTCGGGATAGACGTTAGAGACAATAGGACTTGTTGAACTTTTGATCTGTGGTTGTTGATTGTAGTAAGGACCAGCAGCATAACCGGTAGCAGGTGGTTTTGGACCATTGATTTGATTAGGTACTCCGGAATAGGGAAGTGAATTCATAGAGTACATGACATGTGAAACTGATTGCTTTTGTTGATGCTGTTGATGTTGATGTTGTTGCGATTGCGGTTGTGGTTGCTGCTGGTGATGTTGTGGTTGCTGCTGGTGATGTTGTTGATGTTGTTGATGTTGTTGATGTTGTTGATGTTGCTGCTGCTGTTGCTGCTGCTGAACAACATAAGACCATTGCTCTTGAGTATAAGGACCTTGTGGATTGATACCATAAGACTGAGGAGCATAACCGTTGACTTGATTCATGGATGGATGCTCCACAGATTGGTAGACAAATGAATCAGAATGAGGTTGGTAAGGTAATCGAGTTGGAGGAATCTCCCCATGCACGTTGGGATGCATGTGTGATGCGTCTTGATCATGTCCAGGATTCTGGTAAGTATATTGCTGTTGATTCAGCTGGTTTGGGTTATATAACTGAGACTGTTCACTTAATGGAGTCGATGAGCTTGAAGTCTTGTAGCCACGATCAGATCTTAGCTTCTTTCTAGTGAGAAACTCTGACTTGTAGTACTCAGATAAGGTCGTCTCACCATTGATCATTAGCTTATCGTTGTGTCTCTCCAGAAACCTGTCGATCCAATTCTTTCCAACTTTGAAGAAGCTTTCACCTTCAGCGGGAGCTCTGTCTTTGTACTTATCTTTTAGGACCCGTTCACAGATGATCAATACCTCCTTCTTAGCAGGAATGTGATCACTTTGCCTTAGAACATCTTGGATCTGAGCAACAATGACCGTTTCTTCCTCATTAGTGAATTTCTGCTGCTTCTCATGACTGTTTCTAGTGTTTTTGAAGCCGTGTATTCTTCTCGAGAGTGTTGTTCTGCTGACCCTGTATTTGTTAGCGATGGAGTTTATGGAGGCGGATTTGTTAGCAGTCGCTTCGGCAACAGCTAGTCTAAACCTTTCCTCACGTTCATTGTACTCTTTGAGCTTTCTGTCACTGTACATTCTCTCAGGAAATGCAGAGTTATAACCTGGAGCGATATTTGTTGGGAGTAGAAGCGATATTTTGGCTGATTTGGAGAATGGTGGCAGGGGGACAGCTGGCTGGATGCGAGTGTGATTTCTTTGATGGAGCAGAAGCGAAGACTCACAGAGATGTGTTTAGCAAGATATATGGAAGATCGATGGGAGCTCAAACGGTACGATGATCCTCAGTAAGTAGCGAAGGGTAGCGCAAGAGGAAGAGCAACAAGCCGAAGAGTGTATGTATGGAGGTGAGTCTCGCACTATGCGAGGAGGAGGACGAGGAGGACGAAGAGCTGACCCTGGAGGTGAACCTGTTGTGCCAGAGCAGACGACGACTCTCGGGCAGAGAGCCAGAAAAGAGGAAACAGTATTTAATTTATGTATGGAAGGATTTCTTGATCTCACTGGCTCGCTATTACCCTTCTTCTGTATGTGTGCTTACACAACGGGATGCTTCCCTTGGTGAAAATAATTTTTTTTTTAGGCACAAAATTATACGGACGGGGTGTGCGACGTAGGCAGGTGTAGCAGGAAGCACTTAGCGTTTCTCCAGGAAAAGCCAGCCGGGCAAGAGGGTGCTGCCCGCGTTCTAGGCTCTCGCAAAACCAGTGTGATCCCGTACAATAATGCTTGATCCTATATTGCTGCTGTTTGTGCTCACTCTGAGCGTGCCATGTAGTGTAGTGTCTGGGAAGAATACCCTTTGTATTGTTAACAACGGTCCCGCTTGCAAATGAATGGGGCCATCAAGGCCACTCGGGATACATAAACTCGCTTGTCTGTGGGAGATCCCAGCTATTACGAGATATATTACGCCACCTCTCAAACCTCAAGAAGCATGATCGCAGTAGTGACCAATGTCAATGCACAGAAATGCTGAATGCACAGAAGCTGATACCACACTTTCTAATACAGTACTGTATTGTTGGGTGATTTGTATGCGCTGATTTGTATGCGCCTTCTCAGATCCAGATTGCAGAAGTTGAAGAGAAAACAGCAACGCAATCGTTGGGTTAGCTAGCTCCATGCCTTAAAGTCACACAGACCCACCACACTTGGCCCCCCTGGCCCCCTCCCCCCAAGTACTGGCATGCTACTCTTTATCTTCCGCAAAGTAGATAGAGTTTCGCTATGCAGCAATCAGTAGGTGCAACCTTCGCTAAAGATCAAGAGCGCGACTAATCGATTATTAAGATCTTACTTAGAGAGAAACCCTTTTGATTGCACATTTTATGCCACATGGAGCTTTGGAAGTAGATCTAGCATGGGAGGAAGTTAATATTCAAAATATGCAATCACAGAAAGTAATTAGAGCTCAATATGAAAGTTGTTGGGCTAAAATAACATATTTAGGTCCTACTGTTACAAGAACGAGTGAATTTAATTGGCTGTATCAAGTATAGTTGCAGCTCAATCATAAGTTTACTTACTTACTCGATATAACTGAAGCAAGACAGTGAGGGAGCCAACATATCCGCTATTCCATTATGAAACACGCCCTTACTAATGATTCTCAAGTCTCTATTCTTGACCTTTCAAAAACAGTGATCTGAAGCAAGCAACGAGAGCAGCACCCTCAAGACAACATTGCCCAACCCTGTCTTTTGAAACATAACACCAATTGACATTGGTATCATCAATCATTAGTATCTTGACTGTATTGGATTTTAAGGGTGTTATAGACTAAGAACAGTGTTGCCCCAAAGTAACAGTTTTATTTAACCGTGAGAACTAATCTCGAAAAGAACATGTTCACATTTCAACCTTACTGGACGATTTGGACTGCTTCTTCTCACAGAATGCCTTTTGATACGAGACAAATTGCAGACTTCCTTGACCTCGAAAACTGCATGGGAATCTGCAATATTTACACCAAGGGAACGGCGATACCTGTGTAGTATGTATCCATAACTGCTAGAACCGAAAGAAAATTGAAACTATATACAGCGTGTCAGCCGCTCATCAACAGCAATAAGTCATGGAGCTCCTCATGGTTAGTGCCAGACTGTTACTTTATGTTTGGAGTTATTCGTTGGAATGAACAGATGGTGTTGATTAATAGTTGAAGTCCTTTTTCACAATTTTTCAGTTTCTATTAGCTCTATATGGAGAAATAGCATTCATTTGTTCCAAAGAGAATTAATTCCAAGCATCGTAATGGTTACAAGTATTAGAAGTCGATATCATATATGCCTTGAAATTTTTCCCATTTGGTAAGGTATCTTGATGTATTTTGAACTTCTGAGCTAGCAAGTTGTTCATTTAACGATTGGTTATATTGTTGAAGCGAATGCACATTAATTTGCGCATAGGATTCTCTTCAGCTGAAGCCATATTCTGCATTCGCTATTCTTTAAAGTTCAAGTTAAACCAATATGTACTGCGCAGAATGCCTATTTCAGATAATTCTCTTACGCTCGTTACCGTCTAAGGTTCTCTATAAACTTCTTCTGAGATCAATGTGTTAGGGTAAGAAACATGAATAATCAGTGGTTTATTTTGAAATTAAATGTATGGTTATATGATAGATATAACTTACATCCATGTTCAGGAAAATAACTACAAGTTCGAACCATTAAACGAATTCGATTTTGGTATATACTTCTTAATAGATCGACATAAAATCTTACATCACGTTACATACAAGAAACCTAGCTAACTTTTCAGACCATCAGAACTATCTGGTGTAAGTTGACCACCACCCATTTGTTGTGGGCTATAATGACTCAAAATCAACTAGATAAACCTATTAGAGTATTTGGTTTCAACCCATGTATCATGAATTCACCAAACTAGTAAAGTCTATGTCAGAGTACTAATTATCTTTCTGTGAGCAAGTGGGGGTACATAACTTTTGACCAGGTAAGGAGAACCAATATATAGAGGTAGCTTCAACTGCCGATGAAGCAGGTTATTAAAGCCCTCACATTCTGCTCCTCCAAATATTGGTCTCCGTTATCAGTGATAGTAGTCGTGACGGACTACCCTAAATAAGCGCACACGCCATACTTTTTACACACTCTCATTGATATTGATGTTAACAAAAACCTCAATCAGTAATATATTTGGCATCAACACAGAGCTGACTGACAACACCGTGTTAACTTCGTTTCGAAGTTCTTTGGATTCCTTTCTGTTCTTCTTTCACACTCTAATTATATAGCTCATAACTCGGGTAGAGAAGCATGCATACAGCTGACAACGCGAATGCAACAATATGTACCATATGCACTTACCGTTTAAATTTATGCCCTCTCCCACTTTTCGTTTGTTTAACCTTTAAATAGAATAAGTTCTTAGCAGCCGTGAAAAGCTTCTGGAAATTAGTTCTTTCTTTGATCAACACCCAGTTCTGGGTTCTCCAGTTCATAACCAACATTTCTGTGAAATTACTTCAAATTTCTCCTTTGCAAAAAAAAACAGATCTTTGACGTGAGTTTTCCAGCTCGAGCTCGTATAAAAATTGGTTCAACTTGCAGATCAGATCTAGCATGTGCCAGTACAGCCATCAGGGGTTCAAAATTTTTTTTCATGCCTGGTACTTCAAGAATTGCGGTAGTTTACTTCAAATTTGTTGATGAGTCTCATTTCTACTTCTTGAAGTTGGATTTTGTTGAAATTCTTCTCGAAAACTGATGCAGTCAAGTTTATGGATTTGAGATCAATCAGTGATTTGTACATAATTTAGCCGCGTCTAATCTGTTACTAAATCACTTTTTTTTTAGTGATGTTCTTGAGTAAAGCTAAGCTTGCAGCGTTGAAAGCAGCTCCCAATTGAAAGAATCTTGTAGTTGCTAGGCTCGCCAACTAGAAAAAAAACACCAGGGATCCTAGCTTTATAGAACATTGATACTCTTTAGAGGACCATCCCTGCAAAACTTTGGCCCCTATTCTCAAATTTGAGGTGGGATTTTGGTGAGTAGTAGCTAATTCAATCATAATTAGACCAAATTGGGACAATAGGATTCGTTGGACCAAAAGTATGAAGTGCATACTTCAACCAATCTGTCTTAACTCTTTATTCGTAATAGTTCTCATCACCCCTAATTAGACGAGATGTAGTACTGTACTATATTGACTGTGAGTAAGTTTCTTCCTGCAAGAGTTTATGTTATAGGTTGATGAGTAAGGTCCCCCTCTCCACTAATTATACTATCGCATATAACTATAGTCGAATACCCACAATCTGATTTTTAAGCTGGTGAGTGGTAATCCGGTTAAATCACCGGACTCTCATACATTCTATTCTTGTGCTATTTGGCTTACCTGTGACAGGGCGTACCAATTTGTGCCATTCGGAGATCTCAGACGCGTTGTCGATCACGGTTGGCATTGGTCTTTTGACACAACTCCCACACAAGTGAGACATCGTAAAGCTGCTAACTACCATAGAAGGTCTTACAATAATGGCAGGTATTCCGTGAGTGATTGTGGGAAGCGACAGATACCGTGTATGTGGATTGAGTAGTCAAGGTAATACCATTAAAATTACTACAAATAGATGGAGGAACGTTTGCCTAATGTAATAACGCTATTATCCAGCAAAACAAATCTGCAAGTTTGAGACATATCCGCTAAAATATCATGGACGGTTTCGTTGACCTCTATATTGTTTTTTAATATGTAGGAATATTTTCATTCATGTTGATTCGCTATAATGAATTCCCTCTCATACACTCTCCTATTCAAGTCAAGATACCATAATTCTTACTAAAAGTGAAGTACAGATCAATACTTCAGAGTAAGTAATTCTTCTGTAAAGTTGAGTATGAAGTAACAGACACTCGCTGCAGTGTGCTTATCCATAGAATCTAGAACGGTTCTTGAAACTTCAGAGCTAGTTACGGGCTCGCTTATCATTGGAAGTTGTAGTTCAGTTGGTGGAACTACGGAGGATGATCACCAGCCACTTGGGAAGTAGGTCAAGAGTTCTAAGTGGCGGCGACCTTAGTATATCCATTAATTGGAATCTTTAATCGATGGCCAGTGCCTGTTCACACGTATTTGTAGAATGACCTCCAACTTTTGTGGTTGAGAATTCACTTTTCTAGATTCTGCAAGGAAAACACTAAAACGGTACATCGACATACGCCTTGACCATCCCCAGCACCAGGGAAACTATAAGTTGAGTTGACGAAATGAGAAACAGAGAGACGACCCTACTAGTTTGCTACTGCGAGGATCAAGCTCTTTCTTTCTCTCATTTAAGTCAAAGAGGTGAGTAAAGGTAAGCAGATGAATGGTACCTGTTCACGATCCAAAGTTCTAGACCACTTCTCCTGGTATCTGGTTTTTACGAGCTCAACGATTGCCTCACCGTTAGCACAGCTTTTGGTTTCACCAAACGCAGAAGGAACCTTAATAGCAGTTTCTGGGTTGGCTAAATGGTCGGAGTGCTATAACTTTGAACGGGCTCTCCGCTGATTGGAGTCGGCCCTTTTTCAAGGATACTTCAGTTGCTAAGTCGCAAGAAGAACTAAGAGCATGGAAATGGATCACCACCAAGGCACACTATGAAAATCACAAAACAATTACCACCAAACAAATTCTATAGTCAAACAAAGCGGAGAACTGAAAATCTCAAACTCCTTTGAGGACCCAAATACACTTTTATTAGCCGTGGGATCCTGCGTAGGTGCTTGGTGAATCGAATGTCTTCGAACAAACAAACACAGTCTTGCATGCACAAGAAAACCTTCAACCTCCAGAATTTCCAAACACCGTTAAATGCTAAGAGAATGAAACATCGGCACATGCATGAATGTTTCTTTGTGTCTGATCCTCGATTGATCTGGAACAATTGTGAGCAAACTTACAACGCTTTTCCAAGCATGGTGCTGTTGCGGGCAAGAGTGCCTGTTGCTTGAGAGAACCTGGAGTTATCAAGGCGCTTCTTCGATCACTGCAAGGAATATGGATTCAAGGAACAACATATTTCTTTGCTCAACCCAACTCTCCAAGGTTCCAACTACTTGGTACCCCAAGAGGATGCTTCTCGGGTAAATCAAACCCAGTCACAAGAGCAATATCGATCTCCCTTTAGTCACCTTTGACTGTATGCAGATCACTACAGAGCAACCCAATTTTGGTGTTATCGATCAATACATATCGTATCTATTTTTATAACTATGTCTCAATTATACAAAGGAAGATATCCAATCTACTATCAAGTCACATTCTCTTCACTATGGCTTTAATACTATACACATCTTTCAAGATAAACACAACCTAGGCTTTAACAGCCTTTTTCTTATTGACTTTAGCAGCGGATTTTGGTTTTGACTCAGCGACTGGTTTTGCAACCTTACTTGGAGCGATCGAACCTTGTTTCTTCGATTTCTTAGAGAATTTAGCCTTCTTAGTTGCTAATAAATCAACCAATTCAGAATCTGGAGAAGCCAATTCCAACAAACCTTGTTCGAAAGAGGACAATTTCACATCTTCGACGGATTTGTTCTTTTGTTTACCTTCGGATTGTTGAGCCAAATCAGCCTCAGAATAAACAGTATCAATTTCATATAATGGTACAGCTGGTGATTGATTAGATTTTAAGAAGATAGAGGAAAGCTTTTGGTTTTTGAAATGATTGATGACTTGATGGATGATTGAGTCAGTCAAGTTCTCAATTGAACCCAAGTTGATGGTCAAGGTATTACTTCTTGGTGTTTGATAAATGATCGAGTTTGAGATCTTGTTTTTAATCTGGGATGAGATAGATTCAACTGAGAATGCTGCATTGATTCTGATTGGAATAGGAACTTTTTTGGATTCGTAAAAAGTCTTACCCAATAATTTTGGTAAAGTTGTGATTAATGCATCATCAGATAAGAAAATATCATATTTTGAAAATAATTCTCTTCTCTTTTCATACTGTTTGTAGGTAGTTTTCAATTCAGAACCCGTAATGATTTCACCAAGAATCTCATTCAGTTCAGATTCTTCAATTTTTTCTTGCTGTTCTTTGTTGATAAAATCGTCTCTGATAAATAAAGCAATGGATCTTTTTGGCAAAGTAGCATCTTCCAACTGTATAAATGATGGTTTAAAGTTTTTTTTTGATGTGAATAGATCTTTCTTGTTTAAGATAATTTGAACATCTTTTATTAGATCGTCTTCGAACAATTGAGATTTATCATTGGATTTAGAAGATGATGTTTCAATGAACTTTTTCAAAGCTGCTAAGGCCTTGTTAATTTTTTCTGAATCTACTAAGGATGAGCTTGATAAAGCTTTAGTCTTTGAAGATTTCTTAGCATTAGTTAAAGCAGTTTCATTTAGATCTTCCGATTCTGGAGCCTTGACAATTTTACCTTTTGGTTTCTTGTTAACAACAGCTGGTGGTGGTGTAGCAGATTTTGCTGGAACTTTTGTAGAATCTTTTGATGGAGTACTTTTAGCAGACTTAGATAGAGTACCTTTGGCTGGAGATTTGGTGGATTTGACAGATTTACTGGAGGACTTTAAGGGACTCTTAGATGGCGATCTGGAAGCCTTGGTTGATGTACTTTTAGCCATTTTTATTGAATATATGTGGTATAAAAGAAGGCTTCACAAGACTAATAGCCTTTATACAACTTTCTTTTTTGTATGAAATTAAATTTTTTTCGGAATCTGCGATGAGATCACGTGAAAAACTTATCACGTGCAGATTTCGGACATCAAAGCCGGGTAAACCAGTATGTTAGTGTATTTCAACTGAAGAAAACCAGATACCACAATTTGTTATACTAAAAGTGTTGTAAACCCTGATAACACACTTCATTTATTAAGGATGGTATGTGTTTCAAGCGTGTATTCAGAATAAGGAGCACTAGGCTAACGATTTATTCTTTAGGGTAGAAAGAAATCATCCAGAAAACCAGTTAAGAAAGTTGTTCAAAAGCTGGATACTTCTTTCAACTGTCTCTTTTGTAATCATGAGAAATCAATCATTTGCACACTAGATAAAAAGAACAATTTGGGAACATTATATTGTAAGATCTGTGGTCAAAGCTTCCAATCCACGATAAATGCTTTAAGTAGACCGGTTGACGTTTACACAGACTGGTTCGATGCCACTGAAGAGGTTAATAAAGATAAAGGCTCTGATGATGAAGAAGAATACGAAGAAAGAGCTGGCTCAAACCATGCCAAAACAGATAACTTTATTGACAATGATGAGGAAGATGGTGAAGATGCTGATTACTCGGAATGATCAGAAGAAGACAAATAAAAAACTAGAAGAGGGACTTGCATTAATGATTCGATTTGTACTGTATACTACTACACTTTCCAAAATATAAGACTTGCACAGCAATCAAGTGGAAGAAGAAAAAAAGGACTACATGTAACCCGATTATGTAAATTAATCCAATGCACAATAGAATTAAATTAATATTCTAACTAATCCAATAAATATAAATGTTATTTTGATCTTAAAATCTTTAAATTTTTTTGCCCTTGTTTAGAAAAAAATGTACCATAATAAAAGAACGAGTAAAGAAATGAAATGAAAACATCATTGAAGTCTCCACTAATCAATGGAAGAAAAGAGTCTCGAATGAAGCTCACCATTTTCCCACACTTTTCTTGTTTAAAAAATCTCTGTATAATAAAACCATCTTCTTCATGAAATAATCATTTTTCCTTTTCTCATAACGCCTGCATCACACTCCTCACAGGCCTCAAAACATCACAACAATGGATGTCCACATTCTCTCCAGAATAAACAAAATCTAACACAAAACAGGTAACTTCAACAGTACAAAATTCAGAAAGCAAAATCACTTGCTAAAGGGAAAAGAATATCAGATCTTAGTTGTGATGTGGTTTGTTGACTAATTCAGGGAATAGTTCCTCCTTTAAGGTGATACCTAATTCTTCTCTGACATCTTTCAATTCTTCCAAGTAGGCGTTGTATTGTTCGGCAGTTTCGACTTTGTATTTCAAACCTTCAAAGACTCTGACGGCAGTGGCGTAATCGTTAACTCTTCTGGCAGCTCTCAAAGCTTTGTCAATGACAGTTGGGGATGGAACCAAATCGTAAGAGAAGGCGTTGTTTAAGATACGTTGGACTTCGAATAAATCGTAGGCTTGGTCGAATTCTTTCTCGAATCTAGCGGTGAACTCTTCAAAGGTTTCTTCGTGGTGGTCAGAGTAGTTTCTGATGGAGGTAATTCTGGTTGGCATCAATCTCAAAGCGGCTGGACGAGCAGCTAAGGCGACGGCGGTTTGTCTGATGGCTGGAGTTCTGGCTAATCTGAACATTGTGATGAAGGTGATAATTGTCTCTTGGGGATTGTTAAAGCTGAGTAGAAAACGAACCAAAAGCTGATTTTGAATTGTTTCTCTTTTAATCGTTTGATTTTTCAACTTTTTTGTTTATGGTGATGATTTTTTTCTCTCGACTCTTTCCCAGAATTGATTATTGGTTGAAAAAGGCGATTTTCATTGGCTGAAAAACAGAGAGCGTGGTTGTGCAGCCCTGTCATGGGGGGTGGTTAAGTAAGCAACAAAACAGCTAATGGGAGAAGAGGTAATTACACGATTGAGCTAGAAATTAGGGTGCGAGGACAGCAATGGGTTTTGATGCTTCAATTCACTTGTGATGTCTCAAACAGCGGCCACGATAAATTGCTCTCTGTCTGAGGCTAAACTCTGCTATTTGCTCACTTTTAAATCCCTTACATCCCCTAGACTACCTTATTTGGAAACTAAAGTGCTAAACACCATGTATTGAATAAATAAGTTAACCATCCCATCCACTAGGATAAATAAATAAGCATGGAAATAAATAGATAATAAATAACAAATAATAGGCCAGTGGCTAATTATTAGATGAATAAATATATAAATAAATAGATAGTGCGGCGGGATAATAAATAAGAATAAATAGTGTCTTAGTTAGTATACTCTCCAAGAACCTCCTTCATTTGGCTCTCTGGAACTCTATGAGTAAAGCATAGTCCAATAGCCCATTCTAACCTTTCTGTAGTAAATAGTTTACGATCATTTGAGCTTCTTCTTATTTCTGCCGTAATGTTCTTCAACAAAAGAAGTGATAACATCTTCTTATCAACTTCCTTATCTCTAATCAACTGGTCAATTTGCTTCTTGAAAAGAGAGTTGAACTTGACGCTCTCTGTTGATGCTAGTCTTTTGAATATAGTTACCCTTAGCGGTTCACTTGAGTGATCATTTGTTACTTCAGTGTTTTGAAATATTTTGTGATCCTCATAAATAATGGCAGATTGTCTTAATGGAAACCTTGAGAGTAATATTTCCACTTGAGCGTAATGGCCGCTCTCTAAGAAGTTTCTTGTTAGTTGAATATGGAATTTTGTAAATTTTGGATGTGAATCCAAGTTAGCAACTATGTTAAGCTGTTGATCAAACGTGTACTGCGTGGAAATAAAATTAACGATAGGTGTTGACAATACTAAAACGTCTTCCAGGATAAGATTAGACAGCAATTCAATGCTTTTATCAACATTCAAGAACTTAAAGATCTTCAAAATATAGTGAAATGGAATCTGATGCTTCTGAAATCTTTTTAGCATTATGACACACTCATCAGAACTTAGATGATTCTTAAATAATGGTCCTAATTTCAAAAAGGCCTGTGGGCTGATATTATAATCATAACCTTCCAATAACCAACAGATCATCTTTGGAACACTTTTTATTTCTGTAAATGGATTCTGCAGCACCTTTATTATCGCATTTTCGATGAAATGTTCTCTTTGTACAGGACTCAAAATGGTCGAAATCAAGACCTGATAACTTTTCATATCTCCCATTTTAACCACCATACGCACTAAAAGTGGAACACTCAAAAGATCTGTGAATTGATGCCCGTACTTTCTATGATTGTTTTGAACATAAGTCCAGGCCATTTTGTAACTGTCCCGCAATACCATTTGATTGAATAAAGCATTCCTGAGGAGATTCAAGCTTGAGCAATTTTTCTTTCTTAGAAGTGTATTCGTTTTATACTGGAATGTAAGATTACTCGAGAACTCAGCAAAATCACTAACCAGTTTCTTAGAAATTTTAAGATTGGTGCTGTTTCCAACGAACTTAAGAAGTTGAACTTCCAGAGAAGTAAGCTGTTTAGGATTTGAAAACAACCTTTTTGAATTAGAGGCTAGGTGCTTAGAGTTCTTCAACAGACGATGGTAGAGCCCTTCAACATCCCATATATTTGTGGCTCTAATATGATCGAAGGCCAATTCCACCTCATTCTGTCTCAACAGCTTTATCGCTAGTAGGGCATTTATGTAATCAAACTCGGTTTCCCAGTAAGGCTTTGGTAAAACAAGAACGTTTTCAGTCTTTTCAATGACTGTCGCCAGTTGCACTGTCTTC
This sequence comes from Wickerhamomyces quercuum, assembly GCA_030556525.1. Lineage (NCBI taxonomy): Eukaryota > Fungi > Ascomycota > Saccharomycetes > Phaffomycetales > Wickerhamomycetaceae > Wickerhamomyces > Wickerhamomyces quercuum. Next base: position 23,131 of record JAKTUE010000033.1, read on the forward strand.
AAAATATCCAAGAATGATATTGATTGCAGTAAATGCTCTTTCAGAATTGAATTCGAGCTCATCAGCACATAAAAATCTTTCAATGCTTTGATGTCAATCCCATTTTGTACATAAATATTCTTCAAAATGTCAATGAAAGTTAATTGTAAGTCATGATCTCTGCTGAGGAGTGGGAAAACGGTCTCATTAAGCTTTTCCATCAAATTTTGATCATTAAATCTCTTTGTGAAAATGTACTGATAAACTTCACAGATCTTTTCATCATCTCGCAACATTGTGTATACTTTTGCGAGTCTTAATATGAGATCATCACTCAGTTTATCATAGCTTTGGAAGGTTGATGTGCATCTGAATTGTTCTCTCAAAAAGACTTCGATGATTTGGGGAGAAAGTAATCTGTTTGACTCATAATAGTTTAATAGTATTATCAGCTTAGCATGAGGATCTGAAAACTTCTTCAGCTGATTTGATAAAGAAGGATGGATCATGTAAGGGAGAGATCTGTCACTCCCATGAGTAGTTTGATTAAAGTTCAAGGTTTTCTCTAGTCCTTTGAAAGGTTCCGGTAACACTGGTTTGCTGAATGTGTTCTCACTTGTAAGAGGTTTGACATACCTTGGCGATGTCACTATCGGGTGGGTTACGAAAGGAACATCATGGTTGATCATGAATATGTTCTTTGAGTCATATAACTGTCTTTTGGTAGTTGATAGTGAACCATTGGGAGATTTTATAGCATTCCTTGAGTGTGATGATGTTACTGTCGTTCTCCTGACACCAGCACCAGCACAAGAACCCTGCACCCCTTTTCTCAGCATGATAAACGCTCCACTGGGAATTTAATTGCCCCGTCTGTTTCCTGATTCTGCCCGTTGATTCTGCACTACTGCTTGTCTCTTTAAGTCTGGCATACTCAAACACTCCTTATTTCTTTGTTTGTTGTGGGGCCATGTAAAAAGTATTACATAATACGGAGCACGTGATGAATGCGGAAATAGTTCTTAATGAGGGGGGACACAGGCAGACGGAAAAAACATAAAGTTTCCATAAACAATTCAAAATGACTAAACGCAAGCTTTCATTATAGCATAATCAAAGTCAGGTATAAGATCATGTACTGATACTTTACACTTAACATCAAACTTATTCTTTTTTCGTTACTTCAGACTCATAACCCTGCATCATGTCAGACAGCATAGAAGTTACTTCTAACGATTTACTGGAAAAATGTCGAACCAATAGATCTTCAACATTTGAGATACTAGACAGTGATCACAACCTGACATCATTACACCCAGATCAGACCAATTTACAAGCACTATCAAGATATTCCACCCATGGTTTAACTGAAGAAGAAGTAGAGAAGTACGAAGTCTCATTTGAAGGAGGAGATGATGATCTGGAGAACATCAAACCCAAATTATCCAACTTTAGAAAATGGTTAATGTGTCTTATCTTATCATTAAGTGCTCTTATTGTCACGATGTTATCCTCAGTCTGGGCAATGGCCTCACCTCCCATTATGCAGCATTTTGGTATCTCACGAGAGGAAAGCATTCTGGGTATTTCCTTCTACATTTGGGGTCTGGGATTTGGCCCTGTATTACTAAGTCCAATCTCCGAGTTATATGGTCGAAGACCTATTTATACTTATGGTGCTCTTTTCTTTTTAGCATCACAATTTCTGGTTGCCTTTTCACCAAACTATGGGGCCATTATATTTGGAAGGTTCTTGACCGGGTTTTTTGGTAGTGCGTTTTTAACAGTTTCTGGTGGCACAATCACAGATATATTTGACAAGAGTAATATTGGTGTTCCAATGTGCATTCTGGGGCTAGCTCCGTTTGCTGGGCCAAGTTTGGGACCCATTTATAGTGCTTTTGTCAATGAACAAATGTACTGGCGCTGGACCTTCCATTTTCTGCTGATAGCCAGTGGTGTTGTTGGTTTTGCAGTATTTGCTGGTCTCCCAGAAACCTATGTTCCTGCATTACTGATAAAGAAGGCGCAGAGGAAGAGAAAAGAGACAGGAGATGATAATTACTATGCACTGCTGGAAAACATGAGAAAAGAAAACTCATTTCCCAAGATCATCGGAACAGGGGTTGCGAAACCATTTTTACTACTATTAAGGGATAGAATGATGTTAGTTCTGTGTTTTTACACTGGATTGGCATTGGCCATGGTTTACTTATTCTTTGTTGCATTCCCATATATCTTTAGAACCGTTTTTGGATTCAAAAGCACTTCACAAGGGTTATCCTTTCTCGGATTATTTGCTGGTTTGATCTTTGGTGGTCTCACAGCTCCTTACTTCCAGGGCCTCTATAATAGAAAAGTTCAACTTACGAGCAAGGCAAAACCTGAATATAGGTTAGTGCCACTCATGATTGGTTCATTTCTTTGTCCAGCAGGTCTATTCATCTTTGGGTGGGTTTCCTTCTCTAAATTGCACTGGATTGGGGCCATAATTGGTACGTCTATTTTTGGTTGTGGTGTTGCATTGTTATTTCAAGGTATCTTCAACTACACTGTTGATGCATACCGACTATTCTCGGCATCAGCGATGGCCGCCAACGCTGTTGTAAGAAGTACAATGTCGGGAATCTTTCCCTTGTTTGGGTTGCAGATGTATGAAGGTATTGGTGCCAATTGGGGAACATCGTTGTTGGCATTCATTATGGTTGCAATGATCCCTTTCCCCTTCTTGTTTTATAGATATGGAGCATCATTGAGGGCGAAGAGTCCATATGGATGGAGCATGGACTGAGATTACCGTATTTCAAAAGAACTCCGTCTATATACATACCGGCTTCGTATTCAGAGAACTCTGTAGTCGCACACTTCATTCGAACGCGGTATTGAGGTTGTTGTGGTTACTGAAAAATTGTGAAAACAGCGCGCGCGCGAAAATTCAAGAACTTGCGAAGCCAAACAAACAAACAAACAAAGCAGTTGTAGTAGTAAAGCCAGGCTTCAGATCTCCGTTGTATTTGCCTTGGTCAAGACCGCAATCGACTAAGTCAACTGCACAACTCAAAAGGACAACCATTCTAGAGAATGTTTAGCAGTCTCAGCGGGTCGGAAAAGATGGCGGAGAAGAAGCGCCTGGCTCGAAACCCATTCAAGCCGCCAACTCCAGTCAAACGTCAAGGGTCATTGCCTGGCTCCCAACAGCAGCTGAACTTCTTCAGCTCCAGGTCATCAAACGCAATAGGACTAGCACCTATAGAAAAGCAGAAAAACCCATTGAAATCAGCCTCTGAGAATGAGCTCAATAAATTAGATACCAAAGCTACTGCGAACTTCTTCAGTCTGAAAAGATCAAATAGCTCCATTTCCTCCATTTCAAGAACTGCTTCATTCCAAGAGGATACCGATGATGATGAGCTGCTAATTGTGAAATCACAGACTGTCAACTTGAAGAATTCAAAGCCAATTGGAAGTTTGCTGACTGGTCTGAAACAGAGAGAGCAAGAACCATCTGCAAAGATCACCTCTCTAAGAAGCTCATCATCCTTATCAAGATCGAACCCTATTCCACCAACTTCGACCGGATCAGATTCTTCACTCATCCAAAACACAGACAGAACTTCGAGTGACACTAGTTTCAAACCTAAAGTTACTCTAGGGAGATTGGAAAAGACCTCGAATGGTCAAAGCAAGTTGAGCTTTGGGGATAAAAACCTTGTCCCAAAGAAGAGAATAAATCCATGGGACTCAGCACCTGTTCTTTCAAAGATAAAAAACCCAAGAATCAAAGAAGAGGTTACAAGGGTCAATAGAAAATATGAGTCTTCACTATCTTTGAGTACAGAACAATTACAAGTTCTGGATCTTGTCGTGAACCAAAAGATGAGTGTATTTTATACAGGTAGTGCTGGTACTGGTAAATCCGTTTTGCTAAGAGAACTTGTTCAAAACTTGACGAGACTATACGGTGTCAATGGAGTTGCTGTGACCGCTTCCACTGGCCTAGCAGCTGTAAATATTGGAGGTGTTACCATTAATAGATTTTCAGGACTAGGGTTAGGCTTAGGTAGAAAAGAAGAATTATTTCATAGAATTAAGAGGAACCCAGAAACCAGAGAAAGATGGAAAAGAACAAAAGTGCTTATTATTGATGAGATTTCCATGTTAGACGGTAGATTCCTCGATAAATTGGAGTACGTTGCTCGCTCTATTCGGGGTATGCAGCTACCATTTGGGGGTATCCAAGTCGTTTTAACAGGTGATTTTTTTCAATTACCACCAGTTGATAAGAAGCCTAAAGATGGGCCTCATTATCCTCCAATATTTTGTTTTGAATCTGAGTGTTGGGAAAAGTGCATTAAGAGAACAGTGTTGTTGAAAAAAGTTTTCAGACAAGCTGATCATGATTTTGTTCAGCTGTTGAACGCTGTCAGAATTGCAAATGTCAATGATGAAACTGCTCAACAACTACTTCAATTGAAACGTGAAGTGGTATACGATGATGGTATTGAACCAACTGAGTTGTTTTCAACCAGATTTGAAGTTGACTCTTCAAATTCAAGAAGATTGTTGAAACTACCCGGTCAGAAGTACACTTTCAAAGCAAATGACATTGCGCCTGAGAACATGCAATATTTATTAGAAGGGACAATGGCTGCTAAAGTGTTGGAGTTGAAAGAAGATGCGCAGGTGATGATGTTGAAAAATGTTGATGAAACATTGGTCAATGGATCTATCGGGATAGTTTTGACGTTTCTATCACAGACAATGTTCAACTTAGTCAGAGGAAGGGATTATCAAACAGGAGAAGACAGTAAGGTTTTAGAAATGAGGATGTTGAATAGATGCTATGGAAAAGATGATATTCCTAAAGAAGTGTTCGAATATGCAAATAAACAGGCTTCTAACAGGGAGGAGTTTCTGGACAATGCCAAAGCGGTTCTTCAAGATACAGATGAACCTCTACCAGTTGTGAGATTCACCTGTAATGGTGTTTCAACAGTCAGATGCGTGGAAGCAATTGAATTCAAAGTTGGCGGTGAGAGCGATAGAGTTGATGGTCCTCAGTTGGCAAGAGTTCAAATCCCATTACTACTTTCATGGGCTTTGTCCATCCATAAATCCCAAGGCCAAACGTTGCAAAGAGTCAAAGTTGATTTAACAAGGGTATTTGAGGCTGGTCAGGTGTACGTTGCACTTTCCAGAGCAGTTGCTAAAGATAGGTTGCAGGTCATCAATTTCAACAAGAGCAAGATCACGACCAATGAAAAGGTGAAGAGGTTTTACGAGAGCCTATAACGGCAGAGATTGGTGGACAAAATATAATAGCCAGCTCTCACGGTGCATTGCGCGCATGATTATTTATAGAAGCGTGTGTATTCAAACAGGTAAATTAGACCAAATGTTATTTTTAGAACAGTTCAAAGGTTTATTGTTGTGTTTGTTTGTTGTGAACAATACGCACACCGAAATAGTTTCGCGACGGGGTTTTTACTGTTTTCAGCTCCTTCAGATTTGGGCGATGTGTCTTGTTTTTATAAGGACGGAGATTTCTTGTTGCCAAATTTCACTCGTCACTCGAGGAAAGTTACGAAAATTACTGTAAACTCAGTCAGTCAGCTGAACTGCCTCATCCTCATCAAAACCACTAACTCTTGAAGTCTTCAGAAGCAGAGAAAGGTAATACCCGAACCGGTGCACCACACGCCACTCACTCATCGACCTGCTATATCCTGTCTCATCTCATAGCATAGCCCTTTTTCACTGTGCGTCCTCGTCTCTTTTTTTCGTTTTCCTCATACTTTGTGGGTTTGCCATTAGCATCATTTTAAGATCTGTACACCATACAACATCTCCTGCCCCATAAAGTTCACTTCAAAAATGGCAGAGCCTGAGCGTCATTCCTTCAATCTGTTCCACCAAGATTTTACGATCGATAAGCGTTTCGAAATCATCAAAGAGCTTGGCCATGGAGCCTACGGTATAGTTTGTTCTGCCCGGTACTCTGAAACTCCAGATGTCAATGTTGCAATCAAGAAGGTCACAAATATATTCAGCAAGAAGATCTTATGTAAGAGAGCTCTAAGGGAGCTGAAGCTATTAAGACATTTCCGTGGTCACAAGAACATCACTTGTCTCTATGACTTGGATATTGTCAATAAACAAAAATTCAATGAGGTTTATCTATACGAGGAATTAATGGAATGCGATATGCATCAGATCATAAGGTCAGGCCAGGCTTTAACGGATGCTCATTACCAAAGTTTTGTTTACCAGATCTTGTGTGGGTTGAAATATATACACAGTGCAGATGTGTTGCACAGAGATCTGAAACCAGGCAATCTATTAGTAAATGCTGACTGTGAATTAAAAATTTGCGATTTTGGCCTAGCTAGAGGTTATTCTTCTATTCCTGAGAGAAATGCTGGATTCTTGACAGAATATGTTGCTACAAGATGGTATCGGGCTCCTGAGATCATGTTGAGTTTCCAAAGCTACACTAAAGCTATTGATATTTGGTCTGTTGGGTGTATATTAGCTGAGCTATTAGGTGGAAAACCAATTTTCAAAGGAAAAGATTACGTTGATCAATTAAATCAAATTCTTTATATTGTTGGTACTCCCCCTGAGGAAACATTAACAAGAATTGGTTCACAAAGGGCACAAGACTATGTCAGATCTTTACCATTCATGCCAAAAGTACCCTTTTCTGCTTTATATCCAAATGCCAATCCGGATGCTTTGGACTTATTAGAAAAAATGTTATGCCTAGACCCTGCTAAAAGAATAACAGTTGAAGAAGCCTTGACACACCCATACTTGAAAGTATGGCATGATCCAGCAGATGAACCTGTTTGCCCCAATAAATTCGATTTCACATTTGAAGAGGTCGATGACTTAGATGCTATGAGGCAGATGATATTAGATGAAGTTGCAAGTTTTAGAGAGTTTGTTAGAAAACCGATAGAGGAACAGCAGCTGGATCTCAGTAATCCACAAGCACAAGAACAGGATGACTATCAAACCCAACAACAACAGCAGTTTCAACAGCAACAATTGCAAGAACAGCAACTTTTCCAAGAACAGCAATTACAACAACAACAAGAATTTGAGCGTCAACAGTTACAACAGCAACAAGAGCTGGAGCAACAATTTCAATTACATGGATCGCACAACTCCAGTCCTACTGGTCAACAATTAGGTATTCCACAAGGAAATTATACTCAAGATTTACCTCCAAGACCCCAGGAAAATCAATATACCGATCTATCCTCCTTCAATGGTTTAGAACAAGAACTTGAGTATGGATTGGATGCCTTTAGAAGAATATAATGTGATTTCTTTATTTGTTATATGTCCTACTGTATTTTACTTGTAACGTACTGTTTCGTTTCGTTCGGTACTGAAAAAAAGGTACCTTTGTAAAGGCAAGTACTAGAAAACATCAAGTATTAAAGCACAAAAAACATCACTATTATAAAAAACAAAATACACCATAAAAAGCTCAGAGTTTAAGATCGATATGAAAAAAACTCATAATCAAGCCTGCGAATCTTAAAAGAAGCAGTTATTAACTCAGAAACCCAAGAACAAACTCAAAAGTATAGAAATTATGGGAAGAACCTTAAAACATCTAAAAGAAGAAAGTATAGGGTATCCTCCTATTTGGTGAATACACTCAAATAAGAAGGAAAAAAAGCACACAGAAATCACCATCCCATAATATTACAAATCATAAAATATTCAAAAACACAACACAATCAACAGAAAACACTAAGACAAGTGCTCACTTAGAAGAGAACCCTACTAACAGAACGAACCCCTGCCCCTGCCCCTAAAACAACTAAAATACATATTGGTCATCATTCGCTCACAAACCTTGTTGCTTGACTAAACTAATATCAATGTTACTCAGATTAGTGTCCCCATTCTTTGGAGGATTTTCATTTGCATTAGCGATCGCTTGATTGACAACATTTTGACTTGATAATCCAGCAGCCTGCTGGAGAGCGTATTGGGCTTGAGCAAGGGTATTGAGCTGTTGTTGAGTCATTTGATCACCCTGTTGTAATTGAGTGACATATTGATTAGCAAGACTCAATGGGATACCATTTGCTTGTAGTAGGTTTGGAATGTTTTGATCGAATGAAACATCATCTTTCAAGTGTTGTTGAGCTAGTTGCTGAACTTCATTTTGCTGCTGTGGGGTTAGTTGTAGCTGTTGCTGATGAGATGAAGGTTGGAAGCCACCAGCACCTTGATTTTTAAGTTTTTCCTCTCTTTTCATCTTTCTTGTTTCATTATAGATATCTTCCCTATTGATCAGGATATCTTTAAATTTTTGTTTTAATAACCTTTCGATAACGAGAGGTTTATTCCCCTTTAGGTATAGTTCTCTAATTTGACGGTTTATTTCAGGATTTCTTCTCCTTAGCATTGGAAAGCTTTCATTTAAATTCAACTTATCATGGTTATGTTCATTATGAGTTATCTTTAAAACCCATTTAACAATTTCATCATTATCATTTTTTTTACAATTTGCTACCATAGCGAAGGGACAATTAATCTTTCTTGTTGTTAGCTTTCTCTTTCTTTCTTTCTCATCAATGTTTCTTTTATTTCTGTAGGCACCCCCTAGTTCACAAGTGAAATAGATAGCTTTGTCATTAGAGTGAGAAATAACAATTCCGAACCCATTTTCCCTTGCATATTGATGAATATAAGTGATTAGTGTCTCTCTTGTGAGAAATTCTGATTGGGGAGCAGTAGGCTCGAAGGACTGAACAGCTGCTAGCAAGGAGTTCTGTGCAGCAGCCGCAGCCGCAGCTGCTGCAGCAGTTGCCTGTGGTAGGTGTTGAGCCAGTTGTTGAGCAGTGTGGTTGTACTGGTTTTGCTGGTTTTGTTGTTGTTGCGCAACAACCGCATTTAGCAATTGCTGGTGACTGATGTGATCCTGCTGAGAAAGACGTTGCTGAGCCTGTTGGACCTGTTGTTGGTAGAACTGATTCTGCGACAGCTGTTGTTGCTGCTGGGCGTATTGTTGTAAAGCAGCCTGCTGCTGCAGCTGATGGTGATGAGAGTTATTAGTTTGAGCAATACCGACTGCTTGCAAAGCATTAGCAGCACTGTTTGGATCCAGACTCATGATTGAAATCGATCAGGTTGGCGGTGGAAACAGGGGTAAAAAAACAAGAGACTGCTGGTTGTGAGTTGTGAGCGAGTAATTGAAGGCAAGCAAACCCCAGAGGAACCGTTCTGAGCAGGATGTGGACGTGTTTCTTTGCTGGTCTTTGTTTGTTTTGATTCTGTAAGGGTAAAAGAGAAGAAGAAAATTTTTGGGAAGTGCACGCCTCCCTGATGCTGATGGATGTTAACAGCGTTACGGCCACTTGCTCAGACGCAACCTCATTGGTCGGGGAAGCACGGTCACGTGAGAGGAGAAAAGCATTCAGAGCGGGTAACAGAAGATATACCTAATCTAGAGACGTATTAGGAAAACTACTCTTTTGGGTATTTGTCTGATTTTTCAATCGGGAAGTCGATCCGTCCCACCGGCACGGATGTCTCAAGTGCACGAACCAAGTACATAACCACAAACTGAGAATTACGCTGGCTATCAATTTTATAGAAGTGAAGCTCGGCACAATTGATAACAATAGATTTTGTTGACCTCTGCTTATTTCCATTCACTCCATCTATCAAGCTCAACCGCTTCTTATTCTTCCGTTTTGGTTATACTCATATTTGAATTAATTTCCACTATTTTCCCCTTATAACCAACCAACCTATCATCAGAAGTTATTAGTTATTGCTGCAATATGCCTCTTTCTAATGAGCTTAAAGAAACTGAAAAGGATGGCCCCGACCATGAAAGACCACAGAGGCTGAAACATAGGTATTTTCTTGTCTCCGGGTCGCTCTTAACTCTGCTTGTTTGGGGTTCAACTCTTTTGATTGCGGCTATATCACACTTGCAATCTACCACGTTACAGTTACATGTGGCCAAGTCAACGGAACAGCTATCCTCAAGACTGTACGGTCAAGATATTTATCAATCAAAAAGAATTGGCTTCAAAGAATCCAGAAACTCCACTTTTAGACCACAGTTTAAACCTATTCAATGGATTTCTGACCCTGACTCGTATACCAATGACAAAGGACTATTTGTAACTAATGATCACACTGCTTATATCATAAAATCAATACAAGATGATAACTATGAAAAATTGCTCTTTAATGGCTCTGTGATTAGTTTTGATCAGAAGAATTACACAATAGACGAATTCGTTGCCAGTCCAGACTTGAATTTTGCTTTAATTCAGTCAAATCGTACTCAACATTGGAGACACTCTTCATTTGGTATTTATTGGGTTCTAAATGTTCAAACAAGTGAAATTGTCCAGTTAAATCCAGGCTTAATCTCAGTTGCCAAATGGTCACCAACATCCGATGCTATAGCTTTTGTACTTGAGAATAACGTTTACGTTTACGACTTGAAGAAAGCTACAACGACACAGGTTACTAGTGATGGTGGCCCTAGTGTATTCAATGGTAAACCTGATTGGGTTTATGAAGAAGAAGTGTTTGAAGGTGATACTGCTTTATGGTGGTCTCCAAATGGGAAACATGTCTCGTTCTTGAGAACGAATGACTCTGAAGTTCCTGAGTTCCCTATTCCTTATTTTGTTCAGGGCGATTCAAATGATACATACCCAGAGCTACGAAAGATCAAATATCCAAAACCAGGCTTCACGAATCCATCCGTTGAGTTAGCACTTTACGACGTTGATCAGGATCAGTTAGTGTATTCTGATTTTTCTGATGACATCTTCACTGAAGTTCTATGGGTGGGAAATAATCAATTGTTATTGAAAAGTACCAATAGATCTTCTGATTTCTTGAAAGTTGTTATAATCGATGCTGAGAAGTCGACCTACGAAATTGTGAGGGACGAAGTGTCCGATAGCTGGTTTGAAATTACTCATGACACCTTCTTTGTTCCTAAATCTAAAACGGTTGAAAACGATGGATATATCGATACCATTTCGGTCAACGGATTCAATCATCTTGCTTATTTCTCACCTCCTACCAACTCTACACCAAAGCTATTAACCCAGGGTGAATGGGAAGTTGTTAGTGCGCCAACTGCATTTGACTACCAGAAGAACTTAGTTTACTACTTTTCAACTCAAGACTCTTCGATCGAAAGACATTTATACTCTGTTGATCTACTAACTAGTGAAACAAAAAAGTTAACTGATGATGACGGTTGGTACTCTGCGACCTTCTCAAGTGGTGCAAGATTTCTCTCATTGAAGTACCTTGGTCCAGAAATTCCAAGTCAGAAATTAGTTGATCTTTACACTGAAGGGACCAAGATCTTAGAGTCTAATGACGAATTGCGCGAATTACTAAAAGGTTACGAATTGCCTCACCATAAGTACGGTGAAGTTGATATCGGTACAGCTAGAGTAAACTTTGTTGAGATATTGCCACCAAATTTCGATGCTAGCAAAAAATACCCTATCCTCTTCTTTGTGTATGGTGGGCCAGGAAGTCAACTAGTCACTAAGACTTTCTCCCTTGCATTTCCGGAAGTTGTTGCATCTCAGCTTAATGCTGTAGTCGTTACTGTTGACGGCCGGGGCACGGGGTTTAAAGGACGTGATTTCAGATCGGTGGTCAGAGATAACTTGGGTCACTATGAGGTCATTGATCAAATTGCAGCAGCAAAATACTGGGGGAAGAAATCATATATTGATGAAACCAATGTTGCAATTTTTGGTTGGAGTTATGGTGGCTACATGACTTTGAAGACTTTGGAAGCCGATGCAGGAGAAACATTCAACTATGGTATGTCAGTAGCTCCAGTCACGGACTTTAGATTATATGACTCCGTTTACACTGAAAGATACATGCATTTGCCACAAGATAATGCTGATGGATATGACGAGACTAGCGTGAATAATGTAACCAGAATTGGAGAGGCTCAAAGATTTCTATTGATGCATGGTACAGGTGATGATAACGTTCATTTCCAGAACACCCTAAAGGTGTTGGATAAGTTTGATCTAGCCGGGGTTGAAAACTATGATCTACATGTGTTCCCAGACTCTGATCATGCCATTCGTTATCATAATGCAGACGTTATAGTCTATGACAAATTGTTACTCTGGTTGAGGAAGGCATTTCGGGGCGACTATTTGACTAGATACTAGAAAAAAAAAAACAGTAACAGTTGAGACGTACTCTCACAGAAGTATATCTTCATTAATAGACACAATAAACTATCTAAATATGTAGTTTTCACTGAAACAATACTCCCTATTCATTTCTACTATCAAGATCAAGGGTATACATCCGACCACTAACCCTCGGAATGCCATCAATGTTGATGAAAATCTCGAAAAGTGGAAATTCGCCTTAGAATTAATTGAAAACAAAAGCTCTGAAAGTCGAGAAAAGCTGCCTGAGAACTTCAATTGAAGATTTACCGCTTGTTTTACTCAAATTGAGCGTCCTTTGTGAATTCCAATCCGTGGTCCAGTGAGATTTTTACCCCTTCGACAACCATTGAAATATAAAGAAAAGGATGTCTTCAAAGGAATCGACTTCTGGTGAAATCGCCACCAAACAGCCAGAAGCTCAGGAACAGAAATTGAAGAAACAAGATAAAGACAAAAACCAAGAGGAACTTTCTGAAGAAGACGAAAAACTAAAGAATGACTTGGAGACTTTGGTTCAAAGATTGAGCGAAGAAGACTCTTCTCTCTACTCAACATCCCTAGATCAGTTGAAAGAGTTCATTGTCTCCTCAACCTCTTCAATGACAGCTGTTCCAAAGCCATTGAAGTTCTTACATTCTCATTATGATACGCTACTCGAAGCCTTTGACAAATGGACTGATGTTGACCTAAAATCAAGATTTGCTGACATTTTATCTGTATTAAGTATGACCCATTCGGATAATGGTGAACACGATGCTTTGAGATTTAGAATAATCTCCCAAGTTGATGACTATACCAGCTGGGGACATGAATACGTCCGTCATTTAGCTTTAGAGATTAGTGAATCAACAGCTGAGAGTCTTGAAACTGAAATTCCTAAATTCGATGAGTCTGAAGTTAAGAAAATCGTTTTGAAGATCACACCATTCTTCTTGAAGCATAACCAGGAAGCCGATGCCATTGACCTGTTATTAGAAACCGACAATATTAATGAATTACCTCAGTTTGTTGATAAAAACATATACTCAAGAGTTGGTCTATATTTGGTCAGTTGTGTTCCATTATTAGCTCCACCGGACGATTTAGAATTTCTACAAACCGCTTACTCAATTTATCTAGAGCACGGTGAACTAACACAAGCTCTGTCTCTTGCAGTCAGAATTGATAATGAAGAACTCATTCAGTCAGTTTTTGATGCGACTTCCGATCTTTCAGTTAAAAAACAATTAGCTCTAATCTTATCAAACCAAAATTCAGCCTTTAAATATGAAGAAGTCCAGGATTTAATCAATAATAGCAAACTATCTGAAAAATTCCGTTATCTTGCTAAAGAATTGAACCTATTAGAGCCAAAAGTTCCAGAAGATGTGTACAAGTCTCACTTAGAAAATTCAAAGCTATCATCAGGATCCATAGATTCCGCTAAACAAAACCTTGCTGCTAGCTTTGTTAATTCTTTCTTAAACTTAGGTTATGGTACAGATAAACTTTTAACTGAAGATGACAAGTGGATATATAAGACCAAAGGAGATGGTATGCTATCAACTACTGCGAGTGTGGGTTCTCTCAACCAATGGGATATTGAAGGTTTGCAAAACCTGGATAAATATCTATACTCTCCAGAGGATGAAATCAAAGCTGGTGCATTAATTGGTATGGGTTTAGTCGGTGCTAGTGTTCATGATGAAGTTGAACCAGTTCTATTGTTATTACAGGATTACGTTACAAACTCAAACAAAAAGTTGAGTACTGCTGCTATTTTAGGTTTAACATTATCTTTTTCTGGTTCTCAGAACGAAGATCTATTAGCCTTGTTGTTGCCTCTTATTTCTGATTTAGAAGTGCCAATCGAAGCATCTGCTTTATCAGCCCTAGCCTTGGGTCATGCTTTTGTGGGTACTTGCAATGGTGAAATCACCTCAACTATTCTACAAACATTATTAGAAAGAGATTTTGAACAGTTAGAGTCTAAATGGATTAAATTCTTAGCTTTAGGGCTAGGGCTATTATTCATGGGGAAAGCGGATCAAGTTGATGATGTGTTGGAAACCATTCAAGCAATTGAGCATCCAATCTCAAAGAGTTTAGAAGTTTTAACTAGAATCAGTGCTTATGCTGGTACTGGTAATGTTTTGGAGATTCAAGGATTGTTTGAAATCTTAACACCAAAAGGACCAAGTCCTGAAAAGAAAGAAACCGCAGAAGAGGAAAATGAAGATGAAGAAAACGATACATTAACTTCAAAATTACCTAAAGAAGATATTGAAGAATTACCTGATGCCGATGCTGAAGATGCTGAATCTCAGCCAATAACTGCCCTAAATGATAAAAAAGAAACCGGTGACGAAGAAGATGATGAAGAAGGAGAGGAAGAGGATGAAAAGAAAGAAAAGGATGATGCCTCATTAAGCTATGCTGTCCTAGGTATTGCTATTATTGCCTTGGGAGAAGAGATAGGTCAAGTCATGAGTTTGCGTCATTATGGACATTTACTAGATTATGGTAGTGATTCTATTCGTCGTGCTGTTCCATTGGGTATTGGTTTACTATCGACTTCTAATCCCCAAGTAAATATTATTGAGTCTCTTTCAAGAATGTCTCATGACCAAGATATCGACGTTGCTATTAATGCTATTTTTGCTATGGGTTTGATTGGTACTGGTACTAATAATGCTAGATTAGCTCAATTATTCAGACAATTAGCTAGTTACCATAGAGATTCTAATGCTTTATTCACAACCAGAATAGCGCAAGGTTTAACCCATTTAGGTAAAGGTACCTTAACATTAAACCCCTTCACCACTGAAGGTAAAATTCTATCAAAAGTTACTTTGGCCTCATTGCTAACCGTTGCTGTTGGGTTCTTAGAGCCAAGTTTTATCTTAGAACATCATTATTTGTTATTTTTCCTAAACAGTGCTGCTCGTCCAAGAGTTTTAATAACGGTTGACGAAGATTTGAATGAAGTTCCAGTCACAGTTAGAATTGGTAAAGCTGTTGATATTGTTGGGCAGGCTGGTAAACCAAAAACCATCACAGGTTGGGTTACCCAAACAACACCTGTTCTTTTAGGTCATGGTGAAAAAGCTGAATTAGAAGAAAACAGTGAATACATTGCTTTGTCATCTTTCCTTGATGGAATTGTTATATTAAGAAAGAATCCAGACTACATAGAAGCTGAAAAACAATGATAAATTGTTCTTTTATAAAAAGATCTCATTCTCTCCCCTATTTGTTACATTAAATACAAATTCTCAAGTTATTTGTTCAAGTAATTTAGTAGTATCAATTCACAATCTTTCCTACTGTTTACATCTCTTGGGTAATGTTTCAACCCTGGAAGCCAGTTTGAATTTAAGTCGATATGATCTCGGTCTATTGAAAATCAACAGCTTTACCTGCCATTAACAAACCCACAATCAAACCAAATAAACCCAAAACTGATCCAAAAATTTCGATAACCAAGATTTTGACGAATAAAGATGAATCTGCAGCATCTGAAACAGCAGCAGTAGAACCAGTAATACCAACTGCGATACCACAAATCAAATTACTGACACCAACAGTGAGACCAGCCCAGAACAATGAGTATCCAGTGTATAAGTTACTCTTTGAATATAGTGTACTAGAACTAGCACTTGTTAACTTTGCTGAGAAGACAATAGCCATGATCAAACCATAGATGGCAACGACTTCACAGAAAATGATGGAAATCAAATTCTTGGTAGTGATACGTGGGGCACGAACACCTGCACCAATAATGGACGAACCTGTTATGAAGATCCCCCAAGCAGCACCGATGACACTTAGACCAATACAGAAGGCAATACCCAAGTTGGCCCAAAGGTAAGGTGAGGTAGTCTCTAAGAATTGACCAAAGTTGAAAGTTTCACCCTGACCCGTGAATAGTATGTCTTTTGAGGAAATGTTAGTAAAGGACTGGATCAGATGATGTTGTAGTTTGTAGTCGGATTGAGCACTATATTATCAGAGGTTCTGCAATCTGGTATCTAAACATTGATATCTCTGTACTTACAACCTCCATAGACTGTGAGAATGGTCAATATCAGATAGTTGAAAGTGGATTGCACCGAAGGCAGTGCTATTCCCAATGTGTCTCCCATCGCTCCTGCTATTCTACTTTTGAACTGTGTGTGCTTTCAGAAAGTGTCGCCCTTAATTTTATGTTTGATGCTCGTTTCTCGAGAATTTAGAATTTCTACTCAGAATTCTCCTGAAACCAGAAAATTCGCGAAAAGAGAAGAGCTCTTTTTGTACCTACAGAGGAGTATTAAGATGGTTCTAGGATTGATTCTAAATAGGGGGTCACGCGTTGAATACGAGGTCAGAGCACTTATTTGTCTTCGGTAACAGTGGCACCTTCGTATGCCAAACTTAGGACTTTCCAGCGACACGTGATGTTCTCTTTGGCAAACCTGTTCACAATCTCATTGGCAATATCTTCAAAGTCATGAGTAGCCAAGGCAAGTATTGTTGGACCAGCACCTGACAAACATATTCCCAATAGGCCTGGGTGAGTCTTTGGAGTCAAAGATGATAGAATCTCAGTTAAACCTGGAATCAAGGTCTTACGGTACGGTTGATGAACTCTGTCTTGCATGGCTGGGTAGATTAATTCTGGATCAGGTGGGGATCTAGTTAAGGCGGTTGTTAGAACAGCCAATCTTTGGAGATTGAAGATCATGTCCTTAGCAGTGTATGCAGATGGTAGAACGCCACGGGATTTGGCTGTTGAAACTTCAAAATCTGGTATGATGGTTATACATTGGATTTCCTTGGAGAAATCATATTTAATGTGACGACCAATGTCATGTGGAGGGATTGGTGGTTGTAGACCAGTATTGTAACCACCAGCTGGTTCTGGGAGGACTTCACTTAGAGGAATTTCCTTACGTTCCATCTCAGAAGCACTCAGGTCACGTAAGTACGAACCAACGAAACCACCCATCATAGCAGCAGTGATGTTATCTGGGTGACGTTCAATCATCAAACAATAATCCAACATTCTCTGTTTGGAAAAGCCAAGTTTACCAATTTCATTACCTAAAATGACACCAGCAACAACAGCAGCACCCGAAGAACCTAGACCTCTACCCAATGGGATTGGGTTGGTGACATGCACTTTTGTACCAATTGGAAATTCTCTAATATCGTTACAACGAAGGACATAAAGCGCAGTTCTCGTGATCAAGTTAGCATCTGAAGCGAGTGGAACACTGTCAGCACCTTCCGAGCTTGGATCATAAGTGATCAGACAGTTATTTGGGTCTTTGTTAGACTCAATAGCATGCTTTGGGTCGACGGTGACGTCTAACTCTAGGAAAAGGCTCAACGCGATACCCAGAACGTCGAATCCAGGCCCGATGTTGGCTGAAGAGGCTGGGACAGAGATCTTGAAGCTGCGAGTCATCTTCGGCGAGCGTGCAAAAGAACCAGTTGGCTTTTGGTGATGCCTGGCCAGATATGGAATATCACTTTTTGATCTTTTCGATCAGACTCTGTGTTTTTTCTTTTTTCGCGGGATCTGACTCTTAGACCGGAAGTCTTCGTAGTTAGCACTAGTAAAGTGGACGGAATAGACTGAGGAACCGAAAAAACCACAGAGAAAACAGTGTAAACAGAGGCCAGAAGAACATCGAAACACACGATTTCTTTGTCAACGCACGGAGATCAGAATGCTCGGGAGAAATATCGTGTCCAAGGCGTTAAAGGCTCGTGCGAGATGTTACTCGACTCCTTCAAAGGTTAGTTTTCTTCGTTTTTTTTTTAGTGCTATCACTAAAGTGGATCAATCACTAACGTCTCATCTATAGACATTTGAACTGTGTACATTAAGCAATGGTATACGAGTTGCCACAAATCCCTCTCCAGGGCATTTCTCTGCTGCTGGTTTGTATATCGATGCCGGATCCAGGTATGAAACCGAGGAGCTTAAAGGTGTTAGTCACCTTGTTGATAGATTAGCATTCAAATCAACGGAGAACTTTAATGGCCAGGAGATGCTGAAAACCTTGGAGTTGCTAGGTGGCAACTATCAGTGCATATCTTCGAGGGAATCATTGATGTACCAAACTGCTGTTTTTAACAATGACGTTGAGAAGGTATTCCAACTACTATCAGAGACAGTGAAGTCTCCCAAGATCACAGAAGAAGAGCTACAAGAGCAAAAATACACAGCCAGTTATGAAGTTGATGAAATATGGCAGAAACCTGATATATTACTGCCCGAATTAGTTCACTCGGCTGCATATAATAATCAAACCTTGGGAAGTCCTCTAGTCTGTCCTGCTGAGAGAATTCCGCTAATAACTCGTTCTCTGGTTCAAGACTACCGCAAAAAGTTCTATAACCCTGAAAGCATAACAGCAGCTTTTGTTGGTGTCCCCCTAGGAACAGCTGTAGAATACGTTGAGAAATATCTTGGTGATATGGTTCAGCAGGGCCCAAAAATACAGCCTGAAGTTGCTCACTACACTGGTGGTACTTTATCTATTCCTTCGCTTGAAGGGTATCAGGAAGATTTAGCTCATGTCTACATTGCATATGAAGGGCTGTCTTTTGATGACCCTGACGTTTACGCTTTAGCTGTTCTGCAAGGATTGTTAGGTGGTGGTGGTTCTTTTTCTGCTGGTGGTCCCGGTAAAGGTATGTACTCTAGAGTTTACACACAAGTTCTCAACCAGTACTATTTTGTTGAGAGTTGTCAAGCATTCAACCATTCATACACAGACTCTGGTCTTTTCGGTATGTCGATCTCTGGCCTCCCTGAAACTGCCAATTTATTGCCACAAGTTATCTGTGACCAATTCGTCAGAGTAATGTCAACAGCACGTAATTCTGCTTTGCAAGTTGGTGAAGTTGAAAGAGCCAAAAGACAACTACGTTCTTCGCTGTTAATGAATCTAGAATCTAAGATGGTTGAATTGGAAGACATTGGCCGCCAAGTTCAAGTCAGAAACAGAAGAGTCCCTCTGAAGGAAATTGTCTCCAAGATTGAGTCATTGACCGTTGATGACATTAGAAGAGTCGCCGAAAGGGTCTTGACAGGTAAAGCCAATAACAAAGGTAACGGTACAGGAAAAGCCACTGTTGTCTTATTAGGCGATCCTGAAAAATTCGGTGATGTTAATCAAGTCATTGAAAACTTTGGTTTAACTAGTTCACGTTAGAGTTCTTGTATATACACGTTCTGAATTACATAGACATATTATTAATATTGACCGTATATCAAATAATTGTACTAATTACTTTGGGTATGGAAAGACATTTATATCTGTAAAAATTTGTTCTTTGAGAGTGTGCGATTATAACAATGACGATCAAACAAATATCTCATCAGTTATTAAATTTTTTTTCTTGACTGAGATAGTGTCAAATTTTTTCTTCCATTCATTCAACTCCTTCTCTAACTCCAAAGAGTTTTCTTGTAAGTGTCTGATTTCTCTTTCAGCTCTCTTTATCGTGAGCCTAGAAGTAGAATCGACACTTTGCCATTTATGAATTGCGTTGTAGAGCTCGGTGATCTTTAGCTCATATTTAGATCTTTCGTCGTCAAATCTAGTGATATCTCTTTGCTGCTTATCAACAAAATCCTTCAACTCATCAACAGAGCGTTCTAAGCTTTTGTTAACTTTATCTGATTCAATCCTTAAGCTGGTTTCCTTCTGAAGTTTCTGTTCAACTTTTTCTAGTCTACCAACCCAAATTTCATCATGGTCAACATTCAACTTGTCCTCTAGTTCAGATATTCTGCCTTGTAAGGTTTCAGTGAATTTACCCAAAGATTGGTTTTCTTCAGTTAAGATGATGATCTTTTGTCTTTCCTCGTCAATAGAAGCATTCAAGTGATCCTGGCGCGTTATCAACTGCTTGCGTTCCTTCATCAATCCATCAATCTCAGTTTCATATTTTTCAACAGTACATTTTAAAGTCTCTTGAACTTGGGCAGAAACTTCTCTTTCATTTTCGAACTTTTGATATTCACCTGTTAGCTCTTTTAATTGATTCTCTAATCTCTTCTTGTCATCTGATAAACCGTCCCGTTCCTTGATCAAAGAGTCAACCGATACGTTCAAAGTTCCCAATTGTTTCATTAAAGATCTCAATTTAATCTCCAGATCTTTCTGTGACTTTGAAATATATGTATTTTCATCTTTTAGCTCGTTAACCATCTTTAAATAATACGTTTTCTCTTTAGTCAACCTTTTGATTTCCTGATCCTTTTGCATTTTCAAACTATCCAGTTCGAGTTCCAAGGCACCAATATTCTTTCTTAAGTCTGTTTCAGTTCTTAGGGATAGAGATAAATCATTATTCATTCTTGCTAATTGCGCATCTAATTTAGCCTTCTCTTTAGAGCTAACATCTGCCAGACGTTGATGGTAGCGATGAACTTCTTCCTTCAATAGATGATTGGATGATTCGGTTTTGACCAAATCAGCTTCCTTTGTTTCCAAGGCTTCTCTCAACTCGCCTATATTTGAGTTTAACTTAACGATGCTGATTTCATTTCCTTTTAGTTCCTTTTTTAAACTTTCACAAGCCTCAGTGACTTCAACTAGCTGTTCCTTGGAGAATTTTTCGGCATATTTTGCGTTTCTAATTGCTGCTTCAGCATCCTCCAGTTTATTGAAATATTCCTCAGCCCTAGACTTATATAGCTTCACACTCTTAGATAAGTCCGAATTCTTAGATTCATAAGCCTGGAGTTTCAGTTGCACTTTGGCCAATTCCTCACGAGCTAGTTGATTAGATAAGGAGGTAATATCCTTTGTTTTATAACTCGAAATAACCTTTTGTTTTTCTTCAATTTCTTTGTGTAACTCTAAGACCTCATTCTTAGAGTCAGAAAGCTCTTGAAGAGTAGAAGCCAGCTTTGTTGAATTGTCATGGAACACAGCTAACAATTGCTCATCATGTTGGGATGTAACTGGTGCACCCTTTTGACCAAGCACGCTAGCGGCAGGAATCGAATCGGAAGATGCCCTTTGAAATTCGGTTAGCTTTCTCTCCAGGAGTCTAAGCTTGGCCTGACTTTCTTCATATCTCGCCTTGTAATGCCTTGTCGCACTATCCTTGGAGTTTGGCGAATCAAGCTTGTTTCTATCTTTCAAAACATGCCCTTGAAGCTCCTTTGTCATAGATTCTGCCCTTTCAGAAACTTTTCTTTCCAGATCTAAATCAACTTTCAACGCATTCAGTTCATTTTGTAATTTAACATTGGTATTTGTTAGGCTCTGAACGTTCTCATCAATGAAGGTTGGGGATTCTCCATTAGCCAGTGATTCCTTAATCTTTGCTAATTGGATCTTCAGCTGATGTTTATCAAATGTCTCTGAGGCAAGTCTATTATGTAGCAGTTTCAAGTCAGCCTTTAGCTTTGCATTATCAAAACTTTTCTTCTTGATTGTAGCGGTCTGCTCGTTCATTAACAACTTTATACTGGCGTATTCTCTGATAAAAAGCTCTTTATTATCTTGGAATTTTTCCAGATTTGAGTCAAAGTTGGCATTCAGTGATCTAGTTCTCAAAGCTCCCAATGCATTATTCATACCATTGACCTTTCTCTGTTTGTCAAAGTCTTCATTCTCTTGCCTGAGCTCCTTAACTTGGGCCTCTAACCTGTGACATTTAGCTCTCTCTTCGTTCAAATCACTTGTAAGCTCATTAATCTGGGATTTCAGGCTAATTATCAGGCTATCGTATTGCTGTTTACCTCGGTTGAAAGCAACATCATCACTGATCTTCTTTTGTAGTAAATCGCGCGCCTCTTTAGCTTCATGCTCAAGCTGTCTATGTTTAGACTTCAACACATCCATTTCATTCTTAACTGTCGTTAATTCTTTTGAGACACTCTGCTGCTCAAGTTTCAAAACATCACGTTCCTTCGTAATTATTCTGATCTCCTCAGCTTGCTTTCTCAAGTGAGTTTTTAGTGTTTCCAAGTCCGACTCTTTCTTTGTGACGACAGTCTCGAACTGAGATGTCGATTCTTGTAAAGTCTTTAAACTATTATTCAAAGCCTTATTTTCGTCAACAAGCTCTTTGACACGGCTATTAGCTTTAGAATAACTCAGATTCAGATCGGCGATCCGCTCTTCTAACTCTTTATCAGACATCAAAAGTTTGTCTTCCAGTTCTTTGATTTGCAGATCTTTAGATTTAACCAATGTCTTCAATAGCTTTAGCTCCTGCTCAATTTTCTTGGTATCGTGCTCATTCAGCTTCTGAGAGTCTTCTGTTTTCTTTAAGGTAACTTCTAGGTCCTTTATCCTCTTACTTAAAGAGCTTTTCTCCTTTTCTAGAACATCTACCAAATGTTTTCCCTTGTCCAAATCACTTTCAAAGACCTTCAATTTAGTTTCCAGCTCTTCCCTAATATTCTTGAAATCTTGACGTTCCGACTCCAAGTCTTTTAGAGTGATAGAAGTTTCAGCCACTTTTTTCTCAAGATCCTTCTCTCTTTGCTTCGTTTTCCCCAAGTCACTCATTTTCTCTTTTAAAAGAGACTTTTCAGTTTCAAGCAAAGCACCAATTTTCAACAGCTCGGCTTCAGAGGTTGCATGTTTGGTTGAGATTTCTCCCTTTTCTCGTTCCATCTCTTCTAGCTTCTTTTCAAGGGTCTTGATCTGTTCAGTGATATGTTTGGTTTTCATCACTTGCTGAGAAGATTCGAGTAATGGTTTCAAACTAGCATATAAATTGAACCAGGGATCATCGCTTAACTTGTTATAAGTTTTAAAAGCATTCATCAGAACCTGAGACGCTTGAACTTTCTCCAACTTGCTATTAATAAATCTTCTTTTCAAGACACCTCTAGCAATAGCTTTAAAGGAAGTCAATGTCATTTTAATCACATGGTCTCTCTTCAGTTCTAACTCTGCCAAAACTCCAGATTTGAAGAACACTTTTGTGGAACCTATCTTGAAAATTTCCTTGTTTAATGTTAAAGCTGATAGTATCAACTGACAATTAATTTTCATATTAGTTGTGAAGTTTGCATCTGAAGCTAACACCCTGTATCTATCATAGAATTCTTTGAAAAATATTCTGTTAGGAAAACCAGAGCGCACAATTCTGATACCTTCTAAAACACCATTACACTTCAGCTGTTCAATCACCAATCGTTTATCAAATTGCTGTGGTTTCTTCTTATGGTTTGGGATGATACATCTGACAAAATGCGGATGTGTTTGAGAAAGTAACATCAGTAAGCCATTTAGCTGCTCTTTATGTCTTTGTGAAACTGTGTTGAATGAAGCGCTTCTCTGAGATGCACCTTCTGAATATAAGTTAGATATGAACTTGTTGTTCGACGCAGAAAGCATTACAACAATACTTTCTGACAGCGGATCACGATTCTTTTCAATCCATCCAGTAGTGGAGTACTCAACATCACCAGCGTAGTGTTTCAGTGAGAATTTATTGGCAAATTTCGAAGGCTTGAACTTGTTTGACTTCTGACTGCAGAACTGATTTAGCTTGTCGAAAAAAGATGCATCTGAGGATTTAGGAACGATACACTCTTCCTCCAGTACCGATAATATACCAATCGGCGTCTGTTTTTCTATTAGATCAATGGTTTGCTGTAAATCTTGACCAAAGTCAATAAACTTCCATTCAATATCTTCTTTCAAGTATTCATTTTGTTCCAGAACGAACATATGATGGTTGAAGAACTGTTGTAATTTCTCATTTGTATAATTGATACAAAGCTGTTCAAAGGAGTTCTCCTTAAAGATTTCAAAACCAGCTATATCCAAAACACCAATAAAATTCTGGCTTGTAGAGCTATGATCAAGTTTATCATTGATAGCATCAACCAAATATTTGAAGATTTTCTCGTAGAGGGATTTTGACAAAGCATCCAAAGCAAATTTTGCTTGTGTTGCATTTCTCGATCGTTTGACTAGTTCCTTACCAGCTTTAACTTTTGGTCTTAAGATAGACTCACTAAAATCCTTAGAAGAAACGCCAAGTAGTTCTGATAGTTTATCGATCGATGATTTGAAGGTGGCCTGTTCAGCCTTCGCTGATGAAAATTCAATATTACCAAGGTGGAGAATAACAGCCAACAATTTAAAGATTTCATAATATGAAGATTTCTCAACACCCATTGTATCAAGAGCATTTTTCAAAAGCTTAAAGTCTTTCTTATCATCAACACCTGGAATTGTGAAATTGCCGTGTTTCAGGTAGCCATAATGAGATGGGGTTTTCTCAAGCCCAAGAAGATTTAGTTCTTTCTCTGTTAATCCCGACAAGAGCTGATAAAATATATGATAGTTCCGTTCTTTTGGCGATTGTTTAACTACCCTTGACTTCTCCAGCAGATACCAGTCAATGTGTGCACCTGCAATTTTGCCATTATGGTCAAATTCAATCTTGATAAATTTACCAAATCTTGAAGAGTTATTGTTTCTCAAAGTCTGTGAGTTACCGAATGCTTCTAGGATTGGATTTGCTTGGATGATTTGCTGCTCAAAAGCCTGAACACTGCCTGTCTGTTTTGAGGTGATAGCTGCAAGGTATTGAATGATCTTCTTTGTGTTTTCAGTTTTACCAGCCCCAGACTCACCAGTGACTAAAATAGATTGATCTTTTCTTTCGGTTAACAAGTTTTGATATGCCTCTTCGGTCTCTGCAAAAATATGGGGTTTGGTATCTGCCTTAGGAACATTGTGGTACATGTTCACATAGTCATCGCTATAAATGGGCAGTTTGTTGTATGGATTGATCGCAACCAAGAAAAGGCCGGAGTATGTGTATATCAAGTCATCTTTGTACCTAAGATCCAAATTGTGAAGCACTGAAGCTTCATTTAAGAAGGTCAAGTCAGCGATGTCATCAGTTCTATCGAATTTAGCAGGGTTGACTTCTGCCACTAGACTTGAGGAAACTGTTTCATCCTTGAGAAAAAATGTTAGTACGAAAGCAAGACTTCGTCAAAGAATATCGTTTACTTACAGAACCATCCTCAAACTTCAGCTTTACTTTATCATCATCCACCGTTTCAACTACGTAACCTTTCTTGAAAACTTCTTTCTTGTCAGGCACCCAGACCCAATTGCGAGAATCTGTCTGGACTTTGTGCGGAGAGCTACTCATAACTCCAGTGTATTAATACCAAATTGTTGGTGATATTATTGCGGTAGTAGGACTTAGTTCACTCCTTGATCTGTTTCTTGTCTACGTATTTGCTTTGTTTGATGAAGAGTAATTGTTTGTTTACAAAACAAAAAAGGAATGTTATTGTTTACCTTTTACCCAATGAGGAAATTATGCGGTCACGTGAAACCGACTTGAAATTCAAGAGATTTTGTGCCCTGGTCAATAATCAATATGTTACACAAATGCTCCAAAGTAAATAGCCAACGGAGTAATTAATGGTGCTAATATTTGTGAATATTTTTGAGTCAAATATATACTATATGCTGGCACTCGTAGAAAAGAACCGTTTCCCGACATATTATCAGATTTTGAAACAATCTTGTTTGTTAGGTGTTCGAGCATGTTAGATGATAGTCCGCTCATAAGAAGAAGCTAAGCAGTTTCCTTGAAGTATTTTAACAAAAGCCTATGACTATGGGGTGGTTTCAATTTAGCTTACTGTCTAATCGAGGATCCGTTTGCTCCGCCAATCTTCTCCCTTGTGAAAAAACTTCCGACTGTTTCTCGGAGGCAGGGCCAACCAAATAAGCAGTTGTCAGGTGTTGTCGCTCCAAAATTGAAGTTGTGCAAGATATTTTAATCAACTTGGTACAGTAGCTGATATAGCGGACTTAGGGACTGCGTGAAAGCTTACTGGCGGGTGAGTAAACCCAATATCTCACTGAGCCTGTGATGGTGGTCGCAACTCATTCGTAGAGTTTCTCCGTATTAAGCATTGTCCCACCAAAAACACGACATCATTTGACATGGAACGGAAGTACAGTCTAGTCTGTAACCGAAAAAGAAAAGTCTCTTTAGAAATCAGCAGTCGTTTTGTAACTAGTCTCAATATCTGTCTTTTGAATGCTGCTCAATGTGAAACATGGGGAGATGTTTATCCATATGCAAAATGACCGTTTGTTAATAGATGGGTTTTTCCGAAGCCAGGTTGACTTAAGTCCCATTACATGGAAAAGAATGTTACGATCATAATTCAAGACACAAGGACCGAGAGCTTATAACACCATCAGGTAGTGAATACTGTCGTGCCATAACTTTTAATGCAACACAAGATAAATATGCTCCTGTTCTCACAGTTCAAATGTTGAAGAATAAGTTTATATTATTGCTGTTACTAAGAGGTCTAATTGAAGTGAGAGGTTTTTGCGGGTCTGTCTTTCAAAATGTTTGGGGACTCCACGAAAGCCAGACAGGCAGAAACCACCAGACTCGATTTTCCTCACACGAATCATCCATCAAACAAGATAATCCGGGGTGGGGTGGGGGAAACCGAATCTTAATTTGATTCTTCTGTTAATGGATGAGAAGATATTACAAGAGAAGATTCTGAGCTAAAACAAGTGATGGGCACCCCTCGTCATTTCTCAAACTCAACTCGCCAGAAATGTAGTAGCTTCCTGCTCAAATTTCCTCTCTGCTTAGTCCTCTGCATGAAGTATTAAGTCCTCACTTTTCGAGGCTGGACCTCACGATCTTTTGTGCGGGTCAGCAACAGAAAAAAAACAGTATATAACCTGATGGCCATCCAGGTTTTTGAACAATGACTTTTATAAAAAGCCAGGTCAACTTCTCTCTTATTAAACTGTTTACTATACACAAATCAAATAACAGAATACAATGTCCGCTAGTCTAGACGCAGAAGTCGAAAAGATCGTGAAAGAGTTCACAGTCGATGAATCTCTATTGAAATCTCTAACAGAGCACTTTATCCAATCCATCGAGGTTGGCTTATCAAGCCAAAGTGAAGAACACTCAAAAGGCTTACCAATGATTCCTACCTACGTTACAAAACTTCCAAACGGCAGAGAAAGAGGTGTCTTCTTAGCTGCTGACTTGGGTGGTACCAACTTCAGAGTGTGTTCCGTCACCTTGAATGGAGACTCAACGTTTAAATTGGAACAGGCAAAGAGTAGAATTCCAGAAGATTTGCTAGAGACCACCTCTGATGAATTGTTCGAATACTTGGCCAAAAAAATTGAAGCGTTCGTTTCTAAACATCATGAAGTTTCCAAGGAAGGTTCAGATAGATTCAAACTAGGTTTCACCTTCTCCTACCCAGTCAACCAAACATCATTAGATTCTGGTGAATTGATCAGATGGACCAAAGGGTTCAAAATTCCAGATGCTGTTGGAAAAGATGTTGTTGCTACTTTGCAAGCACACTTGGACAAGAGAAACGTTCCAGTTC
Source organism: Wickerhamomyces quercuum (assembly GCA_030556525.1). Classification (NCBI taxonomy): domain Eukaryota; kingdom Fungi; phylum Ascomycota; class Saccharomycetes; order Phaffomycetales; family Wickerhamomycetaceae; genus Wickerhamomyces; species Wickerhamomyces quercuum. Next base: position 50,710 of record JAKTUE010000033.1, read on the forward strand.
ACGTTGCTGCCTTAGCTAATGATACTGTCGGTACGTTACTAAGTCATGCTTATTCTACAGGTGCTTCTCCAAACGGCCATCAAGGTGACAGTGTTATTGGTGCCATTTTTGGTACCGGTACTAATGGTTGTTACTTGGAGCCATTGGATGAAATCAAAAAGCTAGATCCAAAGGTTGTTGCTGACTTGAAAGCCAAAGGTCAAACTCATATGGTGATCAACACAGAATGGGGTTCATTTGATAACGAACTAAAATACCTACCTAACACAATTTATGATCAAAGAATCGACAAGATTAGTTCCAACCCAGGTTACCATATGTTTGAGAAGAGAATCTCTGGTATGTTCTTGGGTGAGATTTTGAGACAGATTTTGGTTGAGCTACATTCCAAAGGTTTGATTTTAACTCAATATCCGACTTATGAAAGATTACCTCACAGATTAAGAACTCCATTTGAATTGGACTCTGAAGTTTTATCACACATTGAAATTGATGATTCCACCGCATTAAGAGAAACTGAATTGTCTTTCAACCAATCATTGAGATTGCCAACTATCCCAGAAGAGCGTATTGCCATCCAAAAGATTGTACGTGCTGTTTCCAGAAGATCAGCCTACTTATCAGCGGTCCCACTGGCTGCTATCTTGATCAGAACCAAAGCTCTAGAAGGGTACCACAAAGAAGTCGAAATCGGTGTTGACGGTTCCGTTGTTGAGTTTTACCCAGGTTTTAGATCTATGTTGAGACACGCTCTGGCATTGTCGCCATTGGGTGCAGACGGTGAGAGAAAGGTCCATATCCTGATCGCCAAAGATGGGTCTGGTGTCGGTGCTGCATTGTGTGCCAGCACTGCTCACTAAACTAATGAAAAAGAATGATCTAACGAACTTTTTATATATTTAGCAGGTGACGTTTTGTTTGAACTCAGTATGTTTTATTCTGATTTAGTGAATGTTGTCTTGTAGTCATTTTCATTTCCGAATGCGGAAGTCCAGAATTCCCGTACACTGCTCACTACAATTTGTATGGAGAGAAGAGCCCTGTTTCGCCATCACCTATAACAAGAATCCTCCAAGCTAAAAGCCAGTCACATCCAGGAGAGACAAGGAGTCGTAGAAACGTCATTCCCAGAGCACTTCATCACTCAGGAGCACCCCCAATTTTCACACATTTCAAGTTGACAAAGAGAACAGCTAACAATCAAGAGGGATTGAACAAGAAACAAAAGGTCATAACCATGGCACCGATCCACCATTTGATCAATGCAAATGGTTCAGACTCCACGCTAAGCTCGCTGACGAGCTCTACAAACGGTGTCTCGATCGCAAATGGCTCCGCCTCCTCAGGATCTCTGGAGAAGCTGTTTCCTGATATTGATAAGAGCGAGCTAGCCAGGTTAATCATACAGTCATTGAGCGATTTGGGGTATGAGGAATCATCAAAGGCATTGAAGAAAGAGAGTGGGCTTGAGTTAGATTCTCCAGTCATTAATAACTTTATCGCATTCATTAAGAACGGCGAATTTGAGAAAGCTGAAGAAAGCATTGACAGTCTAAACTTGGTGGATGATTCAGATACCGTCAAAAAGAAGATAAAGTTTTTGATCAAGAGAGAAAAATTCCTAGAATGTTTATTTCTGCAACCTGACACTCATAGTGCTTTGAAGATACTAAGAAATGAAATCAATGAATTGACTACGATTGACAATATCAGATCACTTTCCTCCTTACTAATGGACAAGAATTCCATATCACTACAAAAGTCCAACGGTTGGGTCGGATCAACTGCTGAAGAATCAAGAAGCTTTCTGTTGAATGAGATATCCAAATTTATCAATCCAAATGAAATGATTCCCAAATTTAGACTGTTTAAATTATTGCAACAATCAATAGAGTACCAAAAATCCATAAATTTATACCAATTTGGTGATGATAGCGAGAAACCTACTCTTTATGAGGACATCAAATCAAACAGGAAAAATTTCCCAGACACAATAATAAAAACTTTACAATTTCATACAGATGAGGTCTGGTATGTTACATTTAGTCATGATGGTTCAAAATTAGCCACCACGTCACACGATAATACCATCCACATATACGATGTTAATGATGACTTCAAACTTTTATACAACTTGGTTGGACATGAAAAATCCGTGATGTACGCCAGCTTCAGTCCAGATGACAAGAAACTGGTTACATGCGGTATCGAATCCCAGGCAAGAATATGGGATGTGGAAAGTGGTAAAACTGAACATGTTCTCTTTTTGGAGAATGAGCATAGAATATGGTGTGCTGAATGGTACCCAGATGGCTCTTTTCTTGTATTAGGCTCGCCAGATAAGGAGGTTGCCATATTCAACTCATATACGGGCTCATTAGTGCATAAATGGGATGGTCCTGTTATAAATGATATAGCTGTGACACCAACTTTTAAGCTTATTGCTGCAACCTATGAAAAGAATATTGAAGTATGGGATCTAGAAACGAAGGCAAAGATTAGAACATTAGAAACTAGTGATAGGATTTCTAGTGTCACTGTATCAAATGATAATCCAAATCATATATTGATTAACACAAGTCCAAATGAGGTTCAATTATGGGATTGGAATAGGAAAGTGATGTTGAATAGGTATGTGGGTCATAGACAGGAGAAATATATCATTAGATCATGTTTCGGTTACAACGAAAAGCTCATAGCTTCAGGTAGCGAAGATGGAAGAGTATTCATTTGGAACAAAGAGTTCGGAGCTTTGTTGGGTGCGTTTGATGCCCATAGAGGTTCAAACTTGAATTGTGTTGCTTGGAACCCGGTGGATAAATCTATGTTTGCGACTTGTGGTGATGATGCTACTGTTAAGATTTGGGGACCCGCAAACAGATTAGAGCATTAGTGTTTTTTTGGTCATACGAGGTGTGTATTTTTTTGTGCAATTACAGGTTAGGTTGGAAACGGTTTATATGGTGTTTATTCTAAATGGTATGATAACGATTTTTATTAAGAAAATAAAGCCTGAAAACGATCAACGCTTGAGTAAAAATAAGCCAATGGCCTAATCTTCCTCTTCCAAATGTTCTAGTTTTTGAGCATCCTCCTGACCTCTTTCAACGTCCAGAAGAAGGTAAACAGGGATGGCAAGGATCAATAAGATAAACAAGAAGTAAAAAGTATATCTGATGTTATGTGTTCTATCGGTAATCAAGGCAGTAACTGTTGGACCCAATATTGAACTTCCTTTATCTGTAACAGAATATAAACTGAAAAAAGTTGATTCTTTTCCTTTTGGAATCAATAGACTGAACAGGGATCTACTAATCGTAGCAAGACCACCTAATGACACTCCGTACCAAATTGCCAGAATATACATCTCACCAACATGTTTCAATCCAACCAACTTGAAGAAGAAACCCAAGATACCATATAATGGGATAATAGACGCCCATATTATGATGAAGATGAGTGTAGTCCTTGGAGTAATATTGAAGTACTTCTGTATTTGAGGAACAAATATAGAGCCAAAAATAGCAAATATGACGGTTAGGATACCAACAACAACTAGATTTGGTGTTGACATCTGTAATTCAGATTTCGCAAACAGAACAGCAGCAGAATTGATGGTTGTTATTGAATCTGAAACAATGAACCATCCTAATAAATATATCAAAACATCTTTTAAAACAGATGCATGCTTGATGGAAATGAACAAAGTTTTCCATCCGAACTTTACGTATTGGATAAATGCATTTTCATTATCATGAAGGTGTAATTGTGGACCTGGTCTTGATTTCAATAAAAAAAATAATGGAATTTGGAATATCAACCACCAAAAACCAACAAAGAAAATAGCATACTGGATAGACTCTGTCGTAGAACCAGTCCTTATTATAATAATCATTGATAAAATTTGAACTAATAGTGCAGAAACATAACCTGATGCAGCACCCAATCCACTTAATTTTGTGATTAGATCAGTCTTGATGGAATTCCCATCACCTTTTGAAACAGCCCTGGTATTTGAAACTAAGATTGGTAAGAATGCATTACCACAAACATTAACAGCACCAAAGCAGCTATTTGCAATCATTGCTAATATGGCAGAGATGTAATATCTTTTACTAGTGATTAAATTGAAACACATTGTTGCCAATGCACCAACGACACCAAATGCGATTAGGAGTTGCTTTCTATAGTGACCTCTGTCAGCAGCACCTGACATAGAAATGACAGTCAACGTCTGAATCAAAACAGACACTGAAAATGTGTATAAAGCAAATGAGGAGGTATCTATGTATGTTCCTAAGACATACACGACACATTTTACAGGTTCAGGAGCATCTCTTATAAGAAATAACGATGGGTGCGGTGAAATTGGTGAGGTTGAGTTGGATGGTGGTGGCAAGATTGGTGGCATTGGATCGGTTGGTAATATACATGGTTGGGAATGATCATCTAGTCTAACACCATTTTCTCTAGCAAATTGTTCAAGTAGTAAAGGGACATAAGTAGCAACAGCTGACACGATGAAAGGTTCTGCAGCCCAGGAGTACAAGAGCCAACCAAGGATCTCTTTCTTTGATGTGTAGTCCTTTTCAAGAGTATCATCGTCAGTATCTTGTAGATGTTCAGAGTGACTCTCTGACTGTTCTTCTAATATTGACTCAGTAGAACCGTCGTCATTGGGAAGATGCACTTGACCTCTGCTTAGCAGTTTGTTTATTAGATCCATGGCTTTCTAGTGTGATTGTTTTCTAGAAAGAGCAAAATGCACACAAAGAGCTTTGAAATACAGCCCAGCTTCTTTATTTTCGGAACGACTCGATGTACTCAGAAAACGTTTTCCTTAGTGAGTGGATTCGGTTTGTTTTCTGGGGGTCCGATCGACCCGCGAATTTTCGGTAAGCAGAGGTACTAAACATTCGAGAATAGAACAACTTCGCGGTTAAAGTGTCAATTTCTGTGCCTCGGTCAATTTCCCTTTGGTTTGGGGGAAAAATGCTTTTGTATGGGGAAGCCGTTTGTGACTTTTGACTTTTGACAGAAACATCATCAACAACTTTCAGCTCTTTCCCATCGCACACAGAACCAAAATCAGAGGAGTTATAAACGATTACTTGAAATGGACACGATAGACAATTTTATCAAGAACCCGGAGCATAGACATCTCTTACAGATCATCAAGTCCATGAGAAATGGGATCGTATATGGGGGAAGACTAAGGTTTGCTCATACTCTTGTGATCAATCTTCTTTTCAGAAGACACGTTCCATTATTCAAGAGATTGAGCCAGGTGCTGAAGATGACAAGGGACCATGGAACAGTTTTAGCATGTTACGCGCTAGTTTACAAGGTTTGTCTCATGGTCTTGAATGAGGTCCTCACAGAGAGACCAAGTAACGAGTTCCTTGCTGGATGTATTGGCGGCGGATTGGTTTACGGTAATCAAACCTCTTTTTTTAACCATTCAATAACTCATCAAATCACACTATACTGTTCTGCAAGAGTTCTTTTGGGGTTGGGGAAGTTGCTAGCTTATAAGTTGGCAAAACTCACTAAAGAACATCGTGAACTTTTCTCCAATAACGTTATAAAAATTGATAAAAGACATTTAAGAGGAAATATCCAGAAGAACTCTTGGTTTGTGTTTGCTAGTGTTAGTTGGGGTTTGGTTATGTATTTACATAGATTCTTCCCAAGCTTCTTACAACATGGTTTAGAATCAAGTATGGTTTACATTTACGATGATTACGACTGGAATGATCTAAGGTCCCTATTAGGAATTTGAAGCTGAAAGAGGGATTATGCATCGCAGTATCAGTTAGGAGTCTTGTCCTGTACGCTGGATCTGAGGTCAATACTTCTTGAAGCATTATTTATTATTTTTTTTTTTCTTTTTTACCCTTCCTTACTCCGTTAAAAGGTAGTCTTACAACTACCCTTTAGTTTTTCAGATCCAGTATCTTCTATCTGTTTCTCCTAATTTTGTTAAAGAGTCATTTACAACCCAGTTGGTAGAGGAATGAATTTTATGCTGAATCAATTGTTATTGAGATCATGGTGAAATAAATGAAATAGGAAGGCGTGTATGTCTAGTTTAATGAAAAAAAAAATGCATTTATGAGATTAAAAAAAGATCATCAGTGTTGTAGAAGATGTAGGATCTCTGATCTCTCTGGATGATCAAAAAAATAAAATAATGGGCAACTTGGATTATGAAATATGAAAACAAAACTTGTCTTTGTTCTAAATAGAGGTTTTTTATAACTGGTTTAATGAGCAAAACTGATGCTCTGCCGTATTCTCAGATTCTCTAAAATCAGATCCCAGACACCAGATTCAAAGAAGATTAATGCAGATGAAGATTATTTAAGAAGGTAGAAACGGTAATATTTTTGGTTTTTGATTCGTGATCACATGAACTTATCTAATAAATTTCTGTAGTTTAAATGAGTATAACTTTTTTTTTAAGAAGTGTCTGTTGAGGGAAGAGAGAATGTCCTCCTAGTTAGCATCTTTAGCCTCTTCTTCGGTCTGAAGTTCAGCTTCAGCTGGAATAGCCTCATTTTCAGAACCGCCTGCTTGAGCCGATTGAGGCTTTTGCTCCTCAACTTGGCGAACAACCAACTTGACCAATTTGTGTTCTTCTAACCCTGGAGCATCTCTCTGAGCAGCTGGCAAGACCCAGTTTTTCCAGTTCTCCTTAGCTCTGATCTTCAGAACATCATTATCAAACTCCCCGATTTCCAAAACGATGCCGTTCAAGTGATCAATTGATCTTCTGATCAGGTTGATATCACCAGCACTTAGAGTGTTCATTCTGTAGAAGCTGGCAATGACATTTAATGGCAACCAACCTTCCTCGTTCATTTGTTTTCTCAAATAGATATCCTTCACCAAGTTCTCGATGGAGAAATAGTATTCAACTTGTTTTATCAACAATAACAGTGGATCATTTTGGTTAAATGCGTATGGGTTCTCGTTGAATGAGCGACGTGGATAATGTGGTTGGTTTGGATGATGATGTGTGTTACGAACATAACCATTGCCCTGGTTGAACTTGTTGTAACGTCTGGAGTTATTGTTGAAAGGACGGGCTTGACGAGGGAATTGTTGTTGGTGTTGCTGGTAGATTGGCTGTTGGAATTGGGGAATGTGTAGGGGATGTTGACTGTGGTAAGTATGCTTTTGGAATTGACGTTGTTGTTGGTGTTGATGGTGTCCGTTAACCTGGTGTTCATGACCAGATTCATTCTCAAGTGATTCTGGCTTCTGCTCTTTAGCTTCAGCGTCTTGAGCTTGAGTTTCTAGTTGTTGTGGTTCTACCAAAGAAGTGGCATCGGTAGATGTTGAACCAGATGCTGTCTGTGGAGTTGTGATGGATGATTCATCTTGAGATTCTGATTGTTGTGGCACTTGTTGTTGGGTCTGTTGAGCCTCTTTAGGTTGTTGAGGACGTTTTTCAGACTTGTTCCTTCTCTTCTTAGAATCGTTAGCCTTTTGGCTGTTGTTGCTGGTGGCACTATTACTCGCAACGCCGTTCTTTTGAGAATTTCTCTTTTGACTATTGTGTTTCTTGTTGAAGTTTGGTTGGGCTAGAACAACAGAAGCTTTGAAAGGAACCCATTTCTCCTTCGAACTCTTGGAAACAACAATTTTTTTACTAGATGATGAACCATTTTGTTGTGGGACCTCTAATGGAGATGGCCAGAATTTGGTATCAACGGCAACGTTAGAGTTTGATCTGGAGCTTGGAGCTGATCCCCAAGCACTCACCTCAGGAACAGGAGCTGGTGCCAATTGGATATTTTTCTTGGTCTTCTCAGCCTTTGGAGAAGGTGTTGGAGATGGTAAAGCTTTTTGGTCATCTTTTGGGGCGTTAACAGAAGTGGTAGAAGAAGCAGTTTCGGATCTTTCCAATGATTCGTTGATTGATTCGACAGAGATCTCAGTGGAGTCTGACTGACTGGTAGGAGTGGTTGAGCCAGTGGCAACAACATTAGCATATGAGATGGCAGACATTGTTATATGTGAAGTGATGAGAGTCTGACTGGGAATGCGTGAACAAATTTTTCAAGAACAAAGACAAACGTCGGCTTTTGAAAAATAGGTAAGATGACGAATATATATATATGGGTGGGAGAGTAGCGATTGAGCTGTCTAGTATGCTTTCCTCGAAAAATTGAACCAAAAGAACAATTGAAGGTGAATGGAAAGAATAATGAAATAAAGTGAGTTCAAGCTAGATCAGTTTCAGAACAAAGGAGAATCTCTCGGTGTGTTTCGATGGTAGCTGCAGAGATCACTGACTTTTTCTTAAAACTGTGTGAATTTAGTGTTGCTGAGGCACAGAAGCTTGTGGGTATGCAATCAATTTGAGTTGGCGTGCTTGTCACTGGTCACAGCTTGGTGAAGTTCAAAATTGGAAAGATTCTTATTCGATGAAAATTTATTTGTTGATGCTGCGAAACTGAAAAATTTTTTTGTGTGGACGGAAAGTTTCCTATGTTAGCTGTTGCGCGTACCAGGGAGCGTTATATAGAGCGATGAGCTTGTGTTTGCAAGTGGCTCAGTTTTGTGGTGGGTCTGGAATTGATTTGTAAGAGTGACGTGGGGTTTCTGGACTCACCAAAGGAGCATTAGTAGACACTCAGACACTTCTGGGCTTCATAGTCAGATTTGTGTCATTAAGAGCTTGTACAAACTCATGTTCAATATTTACCGGGTGGTGTTCAGATGTTGAACAAACGTCAAACTTGTTCGCGAAGCTACTCCAAAGTACACTATCAGTTTATTGGAGAGTTATGCAAAAGACTGGCTGCTCTTACAGTAATGGAGAGTTCTAATAGTTGAACCTTGTATTATTTGCTACTATGTATGTAAACTTGAGTCTCGAGCTAGTTTTGTGGTGAGAAAACAAGATTTTTATTTGTTGAAGCTTAGGTTTGGTCCACACCCAGCAAAGCATTTATTCATTTGGTATCCATGGAAGCCAGTGCTTTAATTGGGAAATAACAATGTTTACCCTAATAGCCAGTTCATGGTGTCATCAGTATCATAGCACTGATAACCAAACCCGATGTTTAGAGGTCATGTTATATCAAATGGGGGTGCTGTTCTGCGCATCATAATTCAGGCACAAACTGAGGGAGGGTGAAAAATTATGCCATTGAAAAAACAAATTCATATCTTTATGCTACGAAAAACAGCTCGAACAACGAAAAGCATAACAATGATCAGGATAAGGGCAGTGGCTTATAATAGAATTCCAATACGATATATCACTGTCAGTCGATGCTTTTCCCAAACCATACCGAACTTTAAGCGTAGACAGCGAAACAGAAAGTCATCATCAGAACGAACTTCAAATACAATTCAACAGCCATCTCAGACCTATAAACTTTCAGAAGAGCCTGAGCACAGTACAGATAATGTCAAGCTCAATCATGCAAATTCAATCTATACGGAAGATCAAACAAGGAAGATTCAAGAATTCAGGAAAAATCAACAAACAATCAAGGAGCTAACACAGACGTTCATATCAAATGGATTCTCTTTACCAACTAACTCAAAAAATGCACAAGCAGTTTCTCCGGATGATTTGGATATGATTAGAGAGCTGAAGGATCTCAATAGAAAGAAAATGCATACCACCTTAGATACTCTACCTGCTTGGGCCCCTTACATAAGGGATGATGGTGTCAAATCAACATATGCTCAGAATTTAAGAGTAGCAAAGACTGCAGATTTCTTGTGGGCATTACAAAATAAGATTCTCTACATGAATGATGCTGATGATTCTGTTCAATCAAGATTCAATTACCTTAATAGATGTATGACCTTGGTGAATGATCAAAAACATACACTGATGGCCATCGACGTCGCAAAAACAACTGGTAATCATATCAAAGAGATTGGTATTTCAATCTTTGACCCAAATGTTAATATGCACTCCTCATTACCTATACTTGAGAACCATCATATCATTATTGATGAGTTTTTTGGTGTTTTGTCAACTAATAACTATCATGGTGAAAGTATAAAATTGTCAGCAAAAGATGCTTTTGCGTACGTCAACTTATTGATTGAGAAACATATTGTTCTGAATGAGGTTAATGCTCCGGCTAAGATTGTTGGGCACTCTCTGATCGATACAATTAGTGCATTGAAGTCCAAAGATATCATATTACCAACTCAAAAGGATGAAATCCTTGACATTTACTTACTGTACATGATTCCCTTCCTCTATCAACAGCTACCCAATGACTTAACTCCATTCAATCTAGCATCCTTCCTAAGTCTTGAATCAATCTTGAAAAGGCTACACATTCCTCACTCTGATACTTCCAATGTTGGTAACAGAGCTTATCTTTCTATCCTTTCGCTACTCACACTCACGAACCCATACCATAGAATCAAATACAAACTAGATAATATCGAGACGAACTTGAACTACATGGAGGGATTAGCACAGAAAGAGTTGGAGGATATCTTGAGGACATGGAACACAAAGAGTCATCTATCTCCTGATGGTTATTCTACTAAACAGCATAATGAATATAACTATACAGACTATAAAGAAGCACTAAAAGCTATTTATGATACTACGAATTAAATAGATAGAATCATCGCATGATACATGCCCGGAGAAGACTTGTAGCACGCATTTTATGCTTCTTTGATATTTGTGCTGAGTTGTGGGCATTTTGGGAATATTGTTCACAGTTAGGAGAAGTAGTTAAGGAAGTAACCCACATTTTGATAAACCTTTAAACCAATCATCCTTCCATGACACCATCGTGATGTTGAAAGAGCATTGGAAAACATTGGTGTGTGTATTAGCTTCATAAGTTTAAATAAACTGTTTCCATAGTAACTAAAACCTTCTTCATCACGTGAGAAACTGACACCTCGGAAATCATAATATTTGAGTTTCGACTTTTGTAAATATTCAATCAGAGAAACCATTGATTCTTTTGTGTAACTCGTTCCCTTCGCCTCAACAATCTCCTGTTCTTGTTTTATGTTGAGCTTCTGCTACCGTTCAGTCCCAGGTGTAACGTCATCATCATCTGCTTTTAGTTCGTTCCCGAAATCACTGTTATCTGTATCATCACGACAATATCTCTCTATGGCAGAACAGATACCTCCTACCCTAAATTCTTCTTCAAGTTTAGGTGCCTCTAGTGCCCCAGTAAGATTCTCTTCAAAGAGTTTCAAGGATATGAGATATAAGAAGAAATACATGTCGACCATTAATGTTAATAAAAAAGTGACGAATAACGATAAAGTCCCTATTGAATCACAGAGCGCTCAAGCTGACTTAGTTATTGAAAAAAAGAAGAGTAAACTGAATAAGCAGAAATATAACTATGACAAAGACCACAAGCTGAGGGTAAACCCTCCATCACCAAAGGTGAAGCCTTCTGAACCTTCTTTATCGGAGATCGTTCCATCTGTGGACCACACCTTGATAGATCTTGAAACGTTAGATAAACTATCAAGAGCAAGGTATAATCTTTTGACCGAGTATCTTACAGGATTAGACGATAATAGAAGTACTCATCCAAGATTGCAAAATGATGGTACATTCAGTCAATTAAAGAAGACCTTGATAACGGTCAATTCACTTAAAAACATTTTATTTTCAATCGATATAGAAGCATTTGAAAGAAAGACTCACTTGATCACTGAAATCGGTATTTCAATATATGATCCACTTAAAGATGCAACTTCATTATTCCCTAATCTTTTAAACATACATATTCTCATTAGAGAGTCTTTACATCTTAGAAATGGATCTTTCGTGAGCGATAACAAGGATAATTTCCTTGGTGGTACCTCAATAATTCTAAGTTTAAACGAAGCAAAAAAATTTGTCCAAACTTTGGTTGACCATTATTTCATTAAACGTCAAGAAAAAGGGATGGACGGTGTTCTTGTTGGTCATGCTTTGAATGGTGATATTTCTTGGTTGAGATCTATTGGAATTTTCCTCCCAAAAAATGTTGAAACTGCTGATTCTCAGACTCTATATACTCTTACTGATACCATTAACAGATCATCTCTTGGTGCCATTCTACAAAGATTGAACATCCCTCATAGTCATTTACACAATGGTGGAAATGATGCATATTTTACGTTGGTTGCGTTGATGAAACTTTCAGATCCAAATTTTAGAACCTACCATAATTTGGATTCTTGGACATCAAACGAAACATACAGAGAGTTGTTTGTTCAAAGACAGAAGGGAAAAGCTGGACATCCTGAGAAAAGAGCTAAGAAGCACATGGTTTCAGAGTTTGTTAGTAACACAGAACTTGATGATTTCGAACAAGCATTGCACTTAATTTATGAAAATTGAAAAATTCTTGTTGATATATAGATGTTGATGATAATCTAGCATTGGGACAAGCCCAGAGTCCTTAAAGCCCTTGATTAAGGCTTGTCAAGGTTAATAAACACTGCATACAAATAATAGATAGCTACACGAATCTAATACTAGCATTCTAGAAAAAGAGGTGCAACTTTTAAGTGGTGCATACTACTGCACAAGAGTGTAAGGGGACTATGCGTAGCAGTTTTATACTATACAATGTCGAGAGATGGAGGATAAAAAAACATTTGTCAATACATGGAAGCTACTCAAATAACTGACAGTGGATGTTCTGGTTGCTTATATTAGCCTTTTAGGTCAGCTAGTGTGCTGGGTTTCTTGTGACTAAAAATGCAACACAGACAGTCGTTTTCAAGTTTCGATTGTACCTTGTACCTGAGTGTATGGAAATGTATGTCAGATCAGACACAAGAGATCTTGACATAGGCTAGCCCTTTGTTCCTCTTTTCAAGATCAAAAATTATTGATGAAGTCATCGTAAGCCAAGGCACTCAACTGTGGTAAAATGACCTTTTACTTTACTTAATACAATACATTAGCTGGGCTTCTCAATCATTTTTGATTACCTTTTGTGGTAATTTGGGATTCAGGGGCACAGAAGAAGGCGCATGGTCGAGATCAAACTATTTATGCAGCCCAACTGTTTTTTTTCAAATGTATGAAGGTGCACCGGGTTTTTTAATACCAGGAACGCGTAGGAAAAAGAACGCTCAGTGTAAGCACAATCTATAATAAACGGACAAACTAGCGTAGTGCTGAGGATCATGGAGTTGGATTGTGATCGGAGTATTCTAGTCATTAAAGATTTATAGTGTGTTTACAAATACTTTTCGTAAAGATTCGGGAGTAGTTTCATTACAGCCTTTGATACACTCACTTCTAGGCTTGATTGGCTCTTGGCTAGCCCATTGGTATGTAGTGTTTCGTAGTCTTATGTGTTCTCTGTTTCATACTTGGACAAAACTGCTGAACAAAATAGCTCAACCTTTCAAAATAAGAGAAGGAGAGAAGAAAAGCTGGTATTTGTTATGATGTGTTTGATGATGTGGTGATCAGTGTTGGTCTGTATTCATGCAAGTAATTAATCCTCTTTTGGGAAACCGCAAATTAATGGGCTAAAATAGATGGATTCCACTAAATATCGTCGCTACTCCAAAAAAGTCGAAGCCCAACTCGGTGAAAGAAAAAGAAGAGAGCGAGTGTATCAGCGGCACCAGTCAGTAAAAGCGACCCTCAATCAAAATCTAATGACATTTGTAGACACTGTTTCCTTTGACACTCCACGCACCACTTTGTTCTTTTCCCATAACTCTGACGCGTTTATTACTAGATCGGGGTTGTTTAATGTGAAGGAAAAAGTTTTACACGATCGCTAAAACGTAAAAGACGCGTCAGACCTAAAAACCGGCAGGGACCAACAAGGAGAAGAGAGAAGGAGGAAGGAGAGACAAGCAGAGTGTTTGGGAGGGGCATTCTTAGACAGCGATGTAGAGGGACGCGGTTGGTTTCCTCTGAGAGGTGGTGGTGGAATTCTGGTAAGCGTGAGCTTTTGGTAAATAAACAAAGACAAAAGATACGTAATGTAGATAAAGTAACAAGTTCGCTAGAGAACCTATTTGAAAGAACGAGTGTTGAGCATTCTCTCTTGTTGCCCGCTGCCTATTGTCTACTGCCAGGTCCACCCACTTGTAATTTCAAATTCCCAGTCGAGGGAAGTTGGCCTCACTCTTCGTATGCAGACACAAGCGAGTCCCTGCCGGCAGAGTAACCCTATTGCATCAATACTCAACTACTGAGAGACTGAGAGCAGTAGTTCCTTTTATAAAAGATACGCACTCCTTCAAACTTTTCCACCACTCGACTGAGGAACACACAACCCTGTTTGCAAGCTCCTCAAGAAACACATCACCCATCCTTCACGTTCATCGTGCTATAACTACTCATCATTCCGCCCTGTTTTGCAGGTGAATCTTTTATAAATCATTACTATACCCAAACTACTGTAAACCTGAACCATTCAACATAGACAATGAACGTTGAGCAAATGGATTCCATCTGGATTGAAGATGAGCCTAAGGACCACTCATCAAAGCTGTATATGAGAGATCCCGCCATCAAATTGGTCAACAGTGAAGTTCCAATCTTGATGAGCAAGAAGACCATCGAGCTCCCTCCATTACCACCAACTTCTTACTTCCAGCACTCTCTAGAAGAGATGGAATACAATCAGAAGAAACATGACAAGTCAAACAAACTCATGGGAATGCTCAAGAAATTGTCCCTCAACAGTGAAAAGACCAAAGAGAGAAAAGTTGTCAGAAAGAAGATATCCACACCTTTTGATTTCAACCATATTAGTCACGTCAACCATGAAAGTCCTATAACGAACAGAACTTTTAACATGCCTCCACCTCCACTTCCTCCAAAACCAGACGTCTCTCCTCTAAAGGAAGAGCAGGACTCCAGAAGATCTAGCCAGATTCGCAAATCTAGAAATAGCACAAATGGTGTCGCGTTCAACAGAACATCACCTCAAATGAACTCAACTCCTAAGAGAATGCCGCGTTCTGTTTCTAATGCTACCTCATTGAGCACAACCTTGAGCTCTGCTGCATTCACGAGATCGGGCTCAATTTCAACAATAGCTACAACTATCTCACCATCAAGAAAACATACAAGTCGCCTAAATTCATGGAGCCAGTCCCCAAAGCTGAATTCCACTGCTAAACACCAACATACAAACTCATCATCATCTGTTGAGAACCTGAAAAAACTAGAAAAAGAACAGATTTCAAAACAATGCTCTCACGATTACAATACGAACTCCATTTTCAAATGTCCAAACGAGAACTTCGAGAACTGGCAGACTCCAGATTCAAGAAATGTCGTTCGTCAATCATGGGTTTATGATGAGCTATCACCATCTCCAATCATGAAGAAGAAAGCCCGCTCTTTTGGTTTGTTTCCGTCTCCAAAGAACTATCTAAAAAGATCTAATTCTTTCAGTCATTCTCCAAGCGCAAATGATTCGAATTCAATTGACTTAAACTCATTTCAAAATGAAATGGAGTCTTCGTTCATGAATAAGACCGAGTTTGAATACAGAAAAATCATGGATTCCATTGATGATTTCAAACAGTTTTTCAAAAACTACGCCGAAGATGAAGAACTCCTTGAGATGAGCCCAGTTATCAAGAGAACAGTTTCAACTCCGTTGATTCCATCATATGCATTCTCAAATACTTCTGCAGAAAGTTGTTCCAGTAAATCTGTTATCACAAAAGAATCAGAAGGACTAGGCGAAACCCTTGTTTATGAGAACAAGAACGAAAACTTCATCAATGAAACGTACTTATTAGATGATGAGGATCTAATCCCAAGTCCTATTGTCAATAACTATAGTGATGCGGAGTCAACTCCTAGACAGCATCACGTTGGTAGCTTGTTACCATCCATGATTTGAACAAACAAAAACATTAATTGCCTATATTTTTATCATGACCCACTCCTGCATTCCCTGTTTCTCACTCACTCACTTTATACCCTTACGAACTCTTACGATCCTACTTTCTTTACCCAACTTGAACATTCGCTAATATTATAGATTTTTTTTTGTGTTACTATTACTTATCAGGTGTTAACTGTGTGTTATATTTATATCTATTATGTGTTTCCTTTGATGTCAATTCATTCGCTTTTGGAGGTAGGGACCACCATTCTTTTATTAGACAGATGTATAGAAGTTTTTATCTGTTATGTTTCAATCATTGATGGCTCGATTCACTTTACTTTGTGTGAGTATCACAGATCGTGATCTGTAGGAACACTTCCATCTTTCGTTGCCTCCTGCAGTGCCTTGATATCAAGGTCTAACTGAATAATCTCACTGATAACATTCGATATCTTCACTATATCTTCAAGAGATTTTGAGAACTCTGACTGAGCATTCCTCAGTTGTAATGGAACTAAAACTCCAAACATATTCAACGGATTGTAAGGTTTCTTTTTGACTTCTTGAACCGCGAGTGAATCGTTGTCGTTCTTCTGTTTTCGATTTCTCACTTGTTTCTCAGTGTTGGAAATCAATTCTCCTTTCTCTATGGGATCAACGTCAACACTCTTTAGCAGGAGTTGACCTTTATCTGTTATGGAAACCTTCTTGGTTGCCCTCACTCTATCATCCCAGTAGTCCCTACCATACTTGACCAGCGAGTCTGTCTTGGCATAGTTTGCTCTGGATATGTTTATGAAGCCCTCTTTGAACTTTGTGTTGATGGACTCCTTTATCGATGTGTATTGATCTATCAATCGTAGTTTCTTTATGAGTAGTTGATCTAATTCTGATAGTGCTGCTTTGGAAGTTTTCGATTCAAAGTTTGGATACAAGTCATCCGCAAGCTTCAAGACATCCAGTTTTTCCGTGATATCATTTAAATCACTCATCAGATCACGCAGTTGATACTTCTGATCGCTAAGAGACGGCTCTCTTTCTATGTCTCTCGGCCAGTCAATCAATCTTTGGTTTCTCCGAAATTGTCTCGAGCCGGTTCTATTCGCGCATGTTTTATATGTCAAGATAGATGAAAAAATTTTGATCGAATAGAAACAAACCAAAAACAAATCAAGCTCTGCTCTGCTTCTGAGCTCTTGCATATTTATCCATAAAACGATGCTCAGGTCTCACTTCAGACGGTTTGCAGGACTGCGGTTCCAGTCGACGTCTGTGTCCCAGACCAAGAAGTCAAATATGTGGGATAGCACAAAGCTAAATGACTTTGTCGCAGACTCATCTCTACCATTCGCCTATAACAAGGACACAGAGGCTTTTGGGCAATTAGTCAAAAATTACCATCACGACCTAAACGACCCCACCGAAGATGATAAGATCAGAATCATACCCAGAGAGGAGTACTTCAAAGACGATGTCAAGCTGAGCTCTTTTAGAGATGAGTACGGCCAATTACCAAATGATGAGTTGACTGCACAAGAAACAAGATTACATCCAAATACAATGATTGGTAGATCCAATAGACACCAAACAAAGATACCAGTAAATATATCAAAAACAATCTATAATCACATATTAGCATTGAAATTCCCGAAACAACTAAGGTATGATGTTGCAGAGGCTTATGTCAAACTAAATCAAGATAAACTATATTCACAGACCAAGAAATCACATGAAGTCACGACACACATTGCGGCATTCTTTGCCCAGGATTATACAACAAGTCACCAGGTATTAACTGAGCTGTTCAAGAGAATGCCCGATTTTAATCCGGATAAAGTTCTGGATGTAAGTTATGGCCCTGCAGTAGGTCTGATAGCGTTGAATGAGATCAAAGGTGATCACTTTAGACCTTCGGTGAAAGATTCTCTAATAATGGGCCATGAAGAGATGCAAAATATGGCAAAGTTGTTACTCTCAAGACAAGTCAACGAGTATCCTGGTGAATTGGAGGATCTAATTGAACAGCAGCAACCTACTGACGAGCAAAATGCTTCAAGTGATGCTACTGCTGAAGATGATTTTATTGGTGAAGTGAAAACAAGAAAGATTAAGGTGCGTACTAAGTTCATCTCTTATGTCGCACCAGAAAGAAAGTATGATCTGATAATAGCTCAACATCAGTTATTACAAGATCAAACAAGATTTCCTTATCAAGTTGATGAAAACTTGGATGTCCTTTTGAAAGCTTTAGCTCCAAATGGTGTTTTGGTTTTGATCGAAAGAGGGAACCCGTTAGGATTTGAAAATATTGCGAGAGCCAGACAAGTGATGATCAGACCTGAGAACTACACCAATGAAAGAGCAAAGGTACCAAGACCTTATATCAAAGGTTCTTCAGTCAAGCCAGCAAAGAGATTGGCAGCTTCTCAAGAAACCCAAGATGTAACTGAGGAGATTGATGATTATGAAGATGAATTAATGGAGAATTATGAAATTGAACCTATTGAGCCAGAGCCTACTGCTGATAAACCAACTGAGAGAATCGATTATCATTTATCCATCATTGCACCATGTTCTCACCACAAGAAATGTCCCTTACAAACACTAAAACCTCAATTTTATGAATATCCAACAGGTAGGAAACTAAACTGGTGTAAGTACACACAGTCTTTGGAAAGACCAAAATATCTAATAGAACTGAAGAGAGGTAAGGTTCTTTCCTCTAAATGGAATCAAAAGGATGAAATCTCACCAAGAAGACAGAAGAATGGTACCAGTGGTAGGGTCGATGCCAATAACTATGAAATTGCCAATTATTCATATCTGATTGCCCAAAGAAGTCTAAATGATTCCAAAACACTGGATTCTATTGATGAGCAACGCTCTTCCAGTCCAAACTTTGATGATTCTATTGGGAAAATGCATAATGATTCGAAGTATTGGCCACGTATCTTACAGAACCCAATGAAGAGAAAGGGGCACATCACTTTCAGTGCGTGTGCTTCGAGTGGTGAGATTGAGAAATGGACTATTACTAAATCGTTCAATAAAGAACATTATTATGATGCTAGAAAAGCAATGAGTGGTGATTTATGGGGGCTTGATGCAAAGACTAAGTTACTTGCAAGAAACAATAATAACGAAGGATTAAAAGAAAAATTAGTAAATTATGAGAAACAACTGATCCAAGAGATGAAAAAGGCAAAAAGATTAAGAGATAAGGAACTGAAAGAACACATTGGTACTGCAAATGTTGATCAACCCGAAGATATGATTGATTTATACACTGCACAGTTCAATAATTCTAAGAAACAGAAACAGAAGGATAAAAAGGCAGGATTACGAGAAAGTGTTTGAAATGATATTTTATTTTATTTAAAGTTTGTGCATAGATTGGCACTTTTCTCCACGTGTATATAGTTTCAAAATGGAGAAATCATGGTCATGTAAGCACTAGTCTGTAAGGAATACCCTTGTTTATTGATCGTATTCGTACTCTCCAGCTTCTTCATCTACTTCCTCATCAATCCCTTGGTCAACTGCCTTCTCAAGGTCCGTCAATTTATCCATAATTTGTACAATAAAAGGTCTAATTTCATTAATCTCCATTCTACTCAAATTGTCCATCTGTAAATGACTCGAGTTGACCATCGATAAACCTTTCTTCACCTTCACGCTCCTTATTTCTTTCAGATCTTGTATCAAGCTCTTTAGTTTTGGTATCTCATCATGATTCAAGTCATCCGATACATTCTGGAAGATGATCTTACTTGTTTCCAACCAACCATCAGGCAAATTACTGAACTTGTTTGTATTAGCAACTTCAAATTTATAGAAATTTGTCAGCGATTGTATATTAAGCCAAGGTGGTGGCACTATGGAACACTTCCCGGTCTGTTTAACTATTAAGGCCAACCACAGAGGAATCTCGACACGTTGCATCGCCCTTAGCTTGGGCAAGTCGGTCGTGATTAGGTCTATTGAATTCAGTTTTTGACGTGGTATGATAAAGATTTTGGAGTTTTCAGCTTGGAATTCAAGCTCACTGGGCGTGAATGTCTGTTTGAGAACCTGTGGTAGCGACATGTATGAGTTCCTTCAACTGGTTGATGTGATTGTTTGGGTGTTATGTATAGTTTGTGTTTGTTATGTTCGTGATGTTTTTTCTGAGGAACAGAAAGATTTGAAGAGCACCATTTTAAATAACTTGGGGAGTCACAGAATAAATTGACAGGCTTCAAAGTATATAAATATATATATATAAGGGTAAACGGGGTTACTTAGGAAAATAATAGAATAAACTAAAACATTGCCCAGGGTTCACTCCATCGCCAGAGAGACTTATCCTTCTTGATGGTTATGAGCACCAGGATGAGTCGAGGGAATAGTTGCAAAAAAAAACTGAGCTTGAGCTCACCAATTTCCCCAGATCCTCCAACAATCGCAGGCAATTGTGACTTGTTTCCCAGTACATCTGGTGTATCTAATGTTCAGGTCCTATTTCAGACGCTCATATTCTTCTAGCTCTTTCCCCTTTGCGACATCGTTCAAAAACAACGACAACAAACAGTTGATTCTTTCAATTCTAAAGCAGACCACAACTAAAAGAGAAACCAATACATACCTGAACAAATATCAGGCCTGCTTTAATGAGTCAGAATCGGATAGCTCTCCAAAGAGATACATCTTCATCAAGATAGAAGGCGATCTAAACCAATACAACCCACATAAACTGAGAAAATTCTCCCAAACATTGGACTACATATTAAAACTAGGCGGAAGCCCAATCATTTTATTGGACTCTGATCATCTGCTAGGCTCAGCAAATGATTTTAATCAGATAGATGGTTATTTATCAGACCAATTCAATAAATTGGACAAGGTGCTTGGCCGTAACTCAAGATTACTTCCTTTACGATCATCATTGATACAAACCAATTATAATGATATAAAGTTTCAATCCTCTTTCATTATGAACAATATCACTTCATTTAACAGGATTCCAATTCTATTCCCAGTGATATATGACCTGGAGACCTCAAGAGAATCTCTCCTACCCTCAACCGAATTCCTGTCTAACTTCATCAAGAACGTTCAGTTGAAAGTGAGAAACAAGAGTACCGTCGAGAAAGTAATATTTATTGATAAGTTTGGTGGAATCCCTAGTTTAAGAAGATCAAATGACTCACATGTGTTCATCAATCTCAAACAAGAGTATCAGCCAATAATGAACGAACTGGAGTCAAATATTCATATGTTTCATGATGATCACTTATCAAACTTGAAGTCAATGAACGAGATTTTGAATTCAATAGACCACGACGGTGCGACAGGCTTAATCACTACATTGGACATTGCTATTGAAAACTTGGAGCTGAATCCAATAATTTACAACATTTTGACTGATAGAAGTCTTGTTAGCTCCTCTCTGTCTCCGGTCAAGTTCAAACATGATAATAACTTGGTTTCCAAGATCTCTAAAACTACAATTCTGAAGAAAGGCATTGATCTTAGAGTTTATTCTTCGATAGATCAAATTGATCTCAAAAAGTTCAAATCACTTATAGATGATTCTTTCAAAAGATCTATTGATCTAGAACATTACTTGAACCGTATTAAAGACAGACTGTCGCAGATCATCATTATTGGAGACTATGAAGGAATCGCAGTGATAACAAACGAGACATCACCGAAAACAGGGGATACTTATCCATATCTAGACAAATTTGCAGTTCTCAGATCAAAACAGGGCTCCTTGGGTGTTGCTGATATTATATTCACACAGATGTTGAGAAGTTATCAAGGTGAGTTCCTGATTTGGAGATCAAAGAAAGTTAATCCAGTTAATGGTTGGTATTTCCAAAGATCAAACGGAAGTTTCAATCTAGTTGACAGTGAATTTCGACTATTTTGGAATGGTTTAGAACATAAACTCGATCAAAAGAAGTTCGAATCGTTTGTTGACATTGTTATGAATATCGAACCTTCTTGGGAGAAAACCTGAGCAGCAAGTTGAATTAAAGGAGGCTCTATGCATTTAATTCTTAGATCTATTTGGTCTATATGTATATATTGAATGAGTGATTTTCATATTAAGGTCTGGAAGCATTCTTTCAACTCTTCATCATTTATATAATTTATTATCTCAGGGCTATCAAACTTTAGGCCCTGATCACTATTTATGACATTCGTTAAGTTCTTCAAATTATCATGATATCTATTAGCATCACCATTCAGTACATCCATTCTTGTAATCAATCCTTTAGATATGGAAAAATCAAGCTCTAGATCATTCTTAGTCAACGTAGCTTCAAAATTAGGGGTCTTACCAAATGTCCAATTCCATGATCTGAACTCATTTTCAAGACTGATAAGCTCTGGGTCCTCGATCTCATCTTGATCGATCTTCAACACGTCTGAATCTTGAGCGAGGTCCAAGAATCCATTAGTCACAACATCGATGAAATCCTGGTTGTCTATTTGTAAATTAGTGACTTTTGAAGGAATGCTATCAACGCTATTGCATCTAATATCGGCTTTGAGAAACTCATTTGAAGGCTTCTTAAGTGCAGCACTTAACCTCTTGAGATCGGAATTCAGTAACATTGTCCCATGGTGCAGTGATTTGCCCTTTGAGATCTTGAAAGCACTTCCACTTATTTTGAACTCTTTCAAACTCGTTATGATATCACTCTTATGATTCAATCTGATTTCTTCACTTAATAAGCCGCTTTTATTCAACTCCTGAATTATCAAATCACCAAGGAAATTTCTATCAAAAGCCTGACGAGAGGTTATATAGCTATAATTCACATTGCCTAAATCATGAACAACGGTACCACCACCAGACTTACGTCTAAGAAGTGGGATGCCAAAGCTTCTCAGATAGTTCAGATTTACCTCTTTATACGGGTTTTGGTTCTTTCCGATCACAACGCAAGGTCTGTTGATGTAAAACATCAGTCTTTTTGCGTTTACTGGAGTGTTCTGGAATATAAACTCCTCTAACGAAAGATTCTTGATTGGATCATTTGAAGTGGATACTATAACGAGTGGGGCGTCAGACTTTATCTTTGATACATGTGATACATCGTTCTGATTCGTGATGTTATTGCTATTGAACAGTTGGTTTATCTCGGTGTTCAACTCGTCTATCTCGGTCAGCTCTGATTGCAGTTCATTGGAACCGTTGACTGTGGGGTGGTTTGGTGATGATTGGAATAAATCAGAATAAAACGAGTTCAACTCGTTGAGATCGTCAGATCTTCTGAGGGTCCTCGATACTGAAAAGAGCCTTCTATGCAAGAAAGACTGTCTGGTGAAAGCTTTTCTCATTTCCACCAGCGAAACAAACAGTAAGCGACAGCAGCGAATGGTGTTATAAAGTGAAATATCTCACTCATCTCATCGGGTTTCGAGAAAACAATTCCATTAAATTTGATTACATAATACAATTACATCAATGCCTGGAGCAGTACATTCACTCATACGTTCATGAATATCGTAGTAAGAGATATAATTTACTAGTCAATAGCTGGATTCCGTCTAAGTTCATTCCTTCTTCCCCGTGTTAATTTCTCATCCTCTGCTCCTTGGTCTTTTCGCTATTCGTGTCTGCCCCGATGCTCTTCACTCTCAGCAGATTTTGCGTAGGCCAAAAAAAAAGAAGCACATCAACAAAAAAAATTAGTTAAACGCAAAGGAAACCACACTAAACTAAACCAAACCAATCATAATCCAAAAGGGAACCAGGCATTATCATCCACTCCTTAGCAGTTTGATGAATCGACAATTCCCACTTGAGGCACTACTCTTGTCCAGAAGCTACGACTCTAATGAGAAAGTACTAGAACTCCTCCAGACCAGATATGCGGTCAACGATAGGCATCCACAATTACATCTGATGCCAACAGCTTCTGTGAAAGCACCAGTTGACAAAAGGTCTATTTTAAGAAAAATCAAAGACAAAAAGAACCTGAAAAGTGATAAGACGAGAATCGTTTTCAAAAACTACATCAAGAGTTGTATGAGAAACCAGAAGTTCTTGAAAAAGAAACTGAGTGCTTTTAAAGATAAGTCACAAGGTATTGAGAAGTTGATCAAGTCTAAAGAATTCAAGAAAATCCCAAAATATGAAGAATTCTTGGGCTTGAATGCGCTTTGGATCAATTACATTCAGGATCTACTACAGATAGATACTCTACCAGTAAACCCAAATGTTACTCAACAACAGCAAGTTCTGAATAAGCTATCAAGTGCCGATTTTAATGGTTGCTTCTTACGAGTGTTAAAAAGCTCTGATAAGAACATTGTTGGTAAATCTGGGATTGTCATCTGGGACTCGAAGAACTATTTCATGATTGTTCAAGACTCAAAAATCGATACGCTTAAGCTCATACCTAAGAAACACACTATATTTAATTTTGTTATACCCTCATTCAAAATTGATCAAGAAGAAGAACTAGTGATAGACAGAGAAGAAGAGTTTTTTGAATTTTCAATCATTGGCTCAAGATTCCAGTTTAAATCATCTGATAGATCAGGTAAGAAGTTTAAGTCAAGAAGCGTGGACGATTTAAACCTTTAGTGAGAAGCGTTCAAATTTGTTAGCGATCTCTTTTTCCCTTTATTTTTGCTCTTCTTTCTGAATTTAGTCTTCAAATCTCTTTGAAGCTTATCATTGAAATTGATGTCTCTCAGAGCAGAATCTTTATCTAAATCAATTGTGTTATGGATGGATCCAGACAAGGACCCACTGTTAACTTCTTTGACCAAGGTTTCACCAATGAACTTATTTCTCTCTTGAGCCCTGGTATTAAGGACAGCACTTGGGACTGAGCTCAACTCTGATAATGGGGAAAAAGGATTGGATTTTGAGGTCAATTCTGGTCTAGCATTATTAGGTCCATTTGTTGGTTCCGCTCCATGATCGCTGTCAGAGTAGCTACTAGCAGGCTCACTTGATATTCCCTTATCTTGTCTTTCTGCGTCTTGTGCATTAAACAAAATTGGTGGTCCATTGTTGCAGGATGAAACTGCTTCGGAATAGGTAGCAGGTCTCAAGTCAACTTCAACTAGTTCTGGTCCCTCATTTACTTGAAGAATGTTGACATTTGGTCTCAATGGTACTTCGATCGGTTCTGGGTTGAACCTAACATGAACGTTTTGAGGGCCCTGGTCACCCTGCTCGCCTTCATCAGTTGAGGCAAGTGCTTGTCTAAATGTAAACCAGCACCATCTTTTATTCATGATGAACTCTGGTGGAAACCAAAAAAGTAATCGATTTTTGGATGAAGAAGTATAGATATAAATGAGTTCCTAAAGGTATGAAGAAGGAAAGGATGATGGCAGTTGTAGTAGAGCTTTCTTATTTGATGTAGCGAGTCTGTGTCTGAGCCTCTGGGTATGGTTCCATGTCTTTGTTTTCCTTTTGGATCCTATTTTTGTGAAGTGAACCACAAAATCACTGGCATAGTTATGATCTCGAAATGATATCATTATCAACTGTTTTTCGGGCACAGCACACAAATCAAATGTGCGCATGCACTAGAAATGTTGTGCTGCTAATATTGACCCGCTCTTTTCCATCTTACAGCTCGTCTCTCGTTCTTTGGGTGAATGAACCACCCACTGAGTAGTTTATACTGGGATCTAATATCAATCCTAAAACGGTAATAATATAGCACGTGACTGTAACTGCTCATAACCACGCAGGGCATATTTGACACAAAATTCCACTCTGTAAAATGAACAGTGGAAAGCCGCTGGGCTTCTCTGGTGGATGGCGGTTGTAGTTATAAAGAAGCTTAGTGGTGGCAGTTTCTTACTGGAATATGAAGCCAGAGCACTCTTTGCAGCCTACGCTTAGCGGGCGCAACATAGAGATCAGTAGGCTAAACAATTTGACCTCCCCTTCAGCTCCTCTGGATTCCTCACTTTTAATAGATTTCAACGACTCAAACTCAAACTTCTTCATTTCTGGTAATAATTCTAGTGTTGCGGGATCATTTGATGGTATTTTTATGGAGTTTCTGCAAAACTTCCAAAAATCTTACAGAATTATCCTGAAGTATCTTCCTATTCTTATAATTCTTGGTCCCACTTTGGTTCTGCTGACGATTAAAATATTTCATATTAAGGAGTTTAGTGTCGTTGATGATGAAAATTCAGCAAATAGACTACATTATCCTAGAATGTTAATTGATTTGGTATCAATTGGACTATTATGTTGGTTTTTGAAGTTCTTGTTAGATTTTCCCTGGAACTGGTATGTACAAATTTGTGACGTGAAACTGAAGTTGACTTACATTATGGAGACTTTCAAGACTAAAAAAGGTGAAAAATATATTGAGCTTTCGAAAAACTTCAAGGTTCTACAGTTTCAGAACTATTTCTCTCTTTTGCTTTGCTTTATTAGTCCATTTATCTGTGGATGGTTGTTATTACTTTCAAGGCAATACATAACAATTCTAGGTGATACAGAGGGAGTATTTTCAGATTTGAACATAAGTGTCTTCACTGGTTGTGGTTTGATAAGGCTATTGATTCAACTGAGTGTATTCGTCCAGAGACTGACAGCATCAATTGATGTCAGAACTGAGAAAATAATGCAAGAGGTGCACCTTAATGAGGAGTGCAATGAAGGACAAGAGTTCCAGCACCTTCAGGTTCAAGCGGAGAATTTTCTTCAACAATCAGTACAATTGAAACAAATAAGTGACAGAATCAGTGCTTTGGAAAGCAACTTCGCTCAATTGATACCGAGATTCGATTCCTTCTACTCAAGAAATAAATTTGTTATCGAAAACACTGATCAATCTTTTGTTTCATCCAAGCAATTTAAGATCTTAGAAAAAGAACTGAATCAACTGGGCTTCAAGTTCAATGACAAAATCAGGGAATATGAGAACAATTTCAGGAGTTTGCAGTCTCTGATGGATGTGCAACAACAATCCAAACCACAAGAATTACAAATTGAAGGGGGAGCTCAATCGAGGTTCACAGACCGTTCATCTTTACATGGTATTTCATTATCAGATAAAACACCAAACTACACCTCTCCTAATTCATCAAGCTCCTTAACAACATTTTCACCGTTCAGTGTATCTTCGCAAAATGTCAAATATAGCTCAACTACTCCATTGTCAACTCTAGCTTCATTTGTTCCAACATTCAGTTTATCTGGATCATCAGTTCCATTAATAAAAAGAGTTCATAATGGACTCTCAGAAGGAACTGAGCTCAACGGATGGTCTGAAACCCTAGCATTCCGTAATGAGCATCGGATCAGCGAACTTACCGGTTTGGAAGCATTCGGTGATTGGGATCTCAGATCAAGACCAATTTTTTGGTACCTAACCAAAGCCCCTTTGTTCTTCCATCGCATCGCATGGAAGCTGATCTCTTTTGTGCCATTCAGAATATTGGGGTTCATACATCTTGTTCTATTGGCGATATTGGACTTTTTGGTGTCTCTCGATGAGAAGCAAAAGAAGGGGAGGAAATCACCAGAAAGAAATAATCCGACTGAGTAAATCAATAAACCACTTGCCAATTGTATAGTCACTAGCTAATTATGTCGATTATGTTGCTCTTCTAAAAAAAATGAGTAGCATTGTGTGTACATCTTTCTTTTATGGATTTTGGGTTCTTTCTGTTCACAGCTTCTATTTTGAGCTGGCCAAATAAAAAGAGAAAAATCAACAACAAAAACAAACTTCAACTAGGTCAAACAACCACTTGAACGGGCAAATAGAAAACGAGGAATGGAGACATCGCGGGGTGTAAAGAGAGAGTTGTCCAGCGAGGAGATCTCCGGATTCTTGTCGAAAATGACCAAGCTGTCAGTAGACCGCTTGGACGAGTCTTTCAGCCCTGACTCTGTGGCAGTGATGACATTTTTGGCTTCACAAATCGTTGAAAGCGTTGCGGGAATTGTGACATTGCCTTCCAAGTTTGCGCTGGATGAGTTCAAAAGGACTACTCTGGATAAGAGCATTCTTCACGCATTACAGAACCCATACACACAGCTTGCGCTAAGCTTGAAGCAAGACTACGATTTCAACACGCTTCCAATCTTCGATCAGTTGTTGGAATTTCGCAAGAATAATGGGGCTGTATTGTCTTTGCATGATGATCCTGAATTCAAGAGACAGAACCAGTATATAAGGACTTTCAAAGAGAAATCACCGTTCTATTTGCCAGACTTACCAGAGTTGAAAGATCCAGTTTTGGCTGAAACTTTCTTTTCCAGAAAACCCATCTTGTTTGATAATCTGATAGCCATTGGTAAGAACCATTACAATGCCACGGCTGTTGATATTCTAGAGGAACGTTTTGGTAACAATGACTTGAAAGAATTCATCACATACGTGAAAGATGTTAGAATTGTTGATCACTTGAACTTACTATATAAGGAGAAGATCTTAGACGATCCTGACGATTTACTTATTCCATATTTCGACAACTTTTATGGTTACATAGGCGCTCTTATCAAAGCTAAACAATATGATGACGTGAAAACTTGGTTGACTGTTCTACTTGAACCCTTGATTTCACAGTTCGAAACAGATGATGGCCCTGAAAATGAATCGTCTGAGTACTTGCAAAAGGTTCTAGAGACAGCTCCTGAAGCAGAAACAATCAAAATATACTCAAAACAACATCCAAAGGATGATACAAAAAGCATATATCTATCTCAACTTCGATTTAAGTCTTTTGTTCTTGGAACTGGCTCATCAAACACACTGCATGGAGCTGAAGCAAGGGCAGCCCGCAATGCATTAACTAATAGTACTTTGTTAGGAACAATCTCCAGATTTAATCACCAGAAACTTGAAAACCAAAGAGGAGAACCCTTACCCTTCGAGAACTTTAGTGGGAATCAGATTCAACAGCCAGCTCCACAAGATCAATTCTATAATGGTAACAATCCACAACAACAATCTTTTTCAATTGAGAGACAGCAAGATTTCAATGCCCCAATACAACGACATGTTGTCCAAACCTCTATTCAGCAAGCCCAGACACAGCTACAAGCCCAAACGGCTGAACAAGAACAACATGCTGGTGGTATTGATGAATCCGATGTGTACTACTTTGAGGACCCTGCTGATGATACAAAGATTGACACGTCTTCGAAGGAAAAATTGAACTCGTTATTGATTCAGAACAAGTTGCCTACTGCTGAATACAAAACTTCAAAAGTGAGTAACTCCGAGGTTCAAGTAACATGTTGGATAGGCAATAAACCAATTGCAAGAACTAGCTCTACAAACAAAAAGAAAGCCGGACAGTATGTGGCTAAAGGTGTTCTGGAATTCTTTCAGTATTTCATGGATAAACACAATTTCACTGTTACTGTCTTGCCTGCTTCTTAATGAGATATTACTATCTTCAGGAGCCTTTGGTTCTACTGAGACCGCTATATGTAATCATTAGAGGTGTGATATATTATTCATAAAGAAAATAGACTTCTATCCCTGATCTGCTAATTGTTACTATCTCAATATTGCTACACAACTTTATTGCTTACGAATATATGAAACTCCTAATAAACGACTTAATGTTCTTGCTTAAATCTTGTACAATTCCTCAACCCTTTCGCTTCTTAGAGCCCCCAGTTGCCACAGGTTCAGTAGAATAATCATCTAGAGATCTCTTCTTACCATTGTAATCCAGTATCCCAAGACTACTGACCCAATCAATGAAATGTTCATTTGTTTGATTGGCAGAGAAGGAGTAATTCATCAACAAGAGCTGGCTGAAATTCTCCAGGTCCTTCAAATCTTCAAAATCATTGTCTAGCATCTTTCTCAAAGAATCTAGTTGTGGATACTTCTCTATGATCTTGATCACTCTATCCTTATCCTCCGTTATCGCCCTCTGCTTGTTGACTAGTTTTTCTTTATAGTTGACATTGGATTCATCCTCATCATCTTTGTGTAAAACCTCCGTCAGGAAAAACAGCACGTCTAATAAGGAGCAGATTTTGGTCGAGTATCCAATGTAGTCCTTCCTCACTGTTTCGTACTCGTGTAATAGTGACTCGGACTCTGCAACTTTTGAGTGGTACTCCTTGCGAAGCTTCGTCAGAAGTTTACTATTTTATGTGAGTACATTTGAGCCAATAAAAAACGGAAGTGAAAAGGGTTAAAAACTCACTTGTAATCGGGAGATTGTGCTGATTGTGCTTGGTTTTCGATATCTGCTTGATTCTCAGACATTTTAGACTGGTATTAACTGATTTCGTTTCCTGTTATTCCCAATATTAACATTTGATTTAACATAAAGCGGAATCATCAACAGGAGAACAAAAAGCCGGGTAATAGTTTTAAATATGTACACTTACGCTAAATGAATCATTGTTTAGACTGCATCAACAGGAGATGACACTTTGTTTACTGCCAGGTATTCGAGACCCCCGATATGCTGTTTCGTGCTATACAGTTCCAGGTTGTTCTACTAGATGGTACGGTACCAATGTCCGCAGATGTGACTTCATTGCCTATATTCAATTGTTTTGATGAGCCTGTCTCTCGTAGAACTCAACAACTTGCTCACTCGAAGTAGCATCTTCAATACCCTTGTCTTCTCTTGTTCTTAAGAAACGGGGGAATCTCAAAGAGACACCTTTCCCGAAGATACCAACACCTGCCTTATAAATAGGACTTAAACTCAAATCTGCAGTTAACACTTCAAACAAGGTTGTTGGTTCAAACCAGACATCTGGTTCAGCACTTGAATCATAAACATAATAACTTTTTGCATCTTCTAATTCCGTTTTCGATAATTTTTCATAAAGCTGTTTCAGCATATCATCCGAGAAACCTGTACCGATTTTACAACATGTCTCATATTCACCAGAGTCTTGATTATAACAAGCTAGTAAGAAACCACCATAAGTACCGGTTCTTTTCCCCTTACCGTAATAAGCACCAACAACGACAAGATCTAATGAATCTCCCACACCTTCCAAGTAATCCTTCTTCAGCTTCAACCAAGAGTTTGAACGCTGACTTGGCCTGTAAGGATCTGAGTCAAGTGTTTTAACCATAAGACCTTCACAGGATGCTTTGACAGATTCATCGAGGAAGGACTGCAGTTCCTCCACATCTGAAGTTATTTTACTGGTGGCGAATTGAAGTTTACCTGGAATTGGTGTCACAGTCTTATAAAGGATATCTCTTCTTTCTCTTAAAGGTTTCGAAATTAAGGGTTCATCATTTAAGCACAAGATATCAAAAGCAAATAGACAAACTTGCACTTTAATATCTTCAGACTGAACGTCTTTTCTTTTTCTTGTTGATAAAACTTGAAAAGGTAAGATCTTGGATTCATCTCTGTCCCAAGCAACGGCTTCACAGTCCAATATTAGTGATTTTGTGGAAGTGTTCCCATTCAATAAACCCTTGACACTATCTATTATATCTGGGTATCTTTGGGACATGTCTTCTGAATTTCTTGAATACACTTTTACTGCACCGTTTGATAATAGATGGACTTGTGCTCTTTCCCCATCATATTTGTACTCACAGGTAAATTCTTCACCATTGAACCTATCAAGAACTTCTGTGATAGATTTTGTTGGTTTTGCTAACATTGGTTTCAATGGAATTCCTGGGGTTAAAGTGACATTCTTGTCAAGGTTCAACACACCTTTATCAATGGCAATGTTGATTAAAACTTCATAGTTTGGGATCTGACAGAACGCATCTCTTATCTTTTCTTCAGCCTCAACAAACAACTCAGGCGTTAAGTTCTTCTTCTTCTTTGATTTGCTTTCATGTGTTATCAGAGCTTTGGCTAAGGATATCAATACGGTCTTCTCTGCTAAACCGATTCTTAATTTGGATTCCAACGATCTGATCAAGAACTTAGCCTCTAGCCCTTCACTTGCTGTTAGCATTCTTTTAATTATGTTGATTTTCTTAGTCTGTGAATCTTTACCAGAAGATTTTGCAATCTCTTTCAAGTTGTTAAACACAGTTTGAACAGTCAATGGTTTTGGCTTAAACATGGTTGGTTGAACTGATCTAGCCTGTAATGCAATTAGGCCCAAATCACCTGTTTCTCTATACTTTGACTTTATTTGAGCAACTGATTTACCAGTACTTTCACTGATGGTTTTGATCAAGATTGTTTCACCAAGACCCAGTTCTAAACCTTCATAATCGGGACCTAGCCTATTGATGAATAAGTAGGTGATTGGGATTAACTCTTTTGAATTTGTCTCGAGGACTTTCAAGAAGAAGTCTGATGTCAGCTGAATGATCTCTAATCTTTTCGAAGTTTTCTCAATCTCATTAAACACAGAAACGACAGCAGAGTATTGAATTGGTTTTCCAGCTGATAATGGTGTTGTCGATTTTCCAGATGAGACAGACTCTAGCTTTGAAAGTTTCAAGATTTCTTTTGCTTCTGCCAAATCTTTCTTTTCTGTTTCTGAATCGTAAGCCAAATCATCATCGTTGATCTTCTCTGTGTCTGAGTTTGATGCGGATTCCTCTTTGACTTGTTCTTCTTTAACTGGTTCTTCTTTAACTTGTTCTTCTTTTGGATCTTCAGTCTCTGTCGTAGGTTCTTGTGCCTTCTGCTTCTTAACTGGCGGGTTTGGAGAGGGCGATCTTGATGCACGCTTCTTTGTACTTGTATCGTCCTTCGGTTGCTGCTTTCGATTGGCCAACATGGAAAATATGTCTCTTTTGGCAGACATTATGACTGGTGTCTGTATTAGCTGGGGTCTTCTAGAGAGGGAATAGGTGGAAGTGTAAGTTCGTAAGAAGTGAGTGTTGGAAGTGGAAAAGGTCTTTATGAAATGTGTATTCGAAAGACTTCTTGTGACTCCTCTTAGTAGCATTCAATTGATACGATTAGTGTCTAGTGAAGTGAAGAGTATATGGGATTCTCTTTATTGTAAGAGAATCGTGTTTTTGTTTTTTGATACTGGAAAGAATACGCGTCGAACTAACAAAACAGCGATGAGGTAGCAGCAGCACGATCCGTTACCTTGAAGAATAGTTTGAGGATCACGGACAATCTGTCAGTGATAGAAAAGGGGGATTTCATTCGTGATGTTTCATATTTTTGCTTGCTCATCTCGATACTTCTCAAGTGATACATCAACTTTAATGATAAATTGGCGAAGTCGATTACCCTTTTAGTAAAATGGCGTATTTTGCGCAATTACCCTATTTGGTAATTGGCATTCTTCCGCGCAAAAACTTTTCGCTTATGTAAGAATTTTTGAGTTGGGTAATATTACTATAGGAAACAACTTATTAATTACATTCTATTAGCGATAAACACACTCTAATCAGGATATTTTAACCATAAAGAGTGGTGGAATCACTAGTTTTCTTATAGATAACTCATATTTGTTTACAAAGAACATTAACACTCGGTGTTGACGTTGAACTTGGTCGATATATCCTTCTTTTAGAACACAATGGCTAACAAAAGAAGACCAAAGAAGACAAAGGCTCCATACAAGTGTTACGGTCCAAATGGTCTGATCAAGAATAAAAGTGGAAGCACAGGTAGCTCAGGGAGAGATGGTTTGATGAGTGATGAAGATGATGAAGAAGATGCTTTAGAACAGAGTGATGTTTCAAAGAGTAGTTTTGATAACTACTCAACTTTAGCCAATACGTTAAATGACACCATTAAATCAAGTAAAAGTGGAGAGCTCGTTGAGTTTCCAATCCGATTCAGAAATGCTCCAGGGTCCTCGTCCAGAGTTCCTTTTCCATCAGAAGTGAATCATTTGATTCTGGCATTCACAACTGCCCTAAAACTCGACCCAAAATATTTGAGGGTCTGTAAGGAGTTTTATCATATTTATCTTCCTTTTCTTTATAAAGAGCCAGTTTTAGATTCTCACAACTTCTTCAAATTTGTTGATACTATTTCTACTCCAAGAACGAAAATAGGGTCTTTGGTGAAAATCCTGGATTTGTCAACAATCATTCAAAGTGGTAAGAATTCTTACGTATCAAAGCTGTTAAGAAGATGCTCCGTGAACTTGGAACTTTTTGTGGCTCCACAAACATCTTTTGGTTATGCACCATTGATCAGTCTTCGTGGTTGTAAGAATATTAAGATTTTAGATCTTGGGCTCGTCAGTGAGACTGTTAATCTTAATGAACTATTCCACTCCATTGAAAACTTGACAAATCTAACGCATTTATCCTTTCCGAGATCTTCTATTGAGATAGATTTATCGAAAACATCACTAAATAATTCCATCTGGCCCTCAAACCTGTGTTACTTAAGACTAAGTGGTGGTATCACTGATGAGTTTGTCATGGAGTCTAATTTCCCACAGACAATCAAGAAGTTAGAGTTTGCGCACTGTCCACAGTTGAAAGATTTTGCAATCTATAACATGCTGACAAAGTTTGGTGAAGGCTTGACGCATCTATCGATCCAATATCCTATGCCAGGATTGACTGAAAACTCTATGGATTTCTTGTTCACTTATTGTCCAAACCTGGTTTTCTTACAGATTTATGTCGATTATTGTTCAAGATTCCTATTCAGTGAGGATTTGTGCCCAGAGCTTTTCGATAGAAAGCGACCGCTTAGAACTTTGTGGTTAGACTCCAGTGGTGGTCTGGGCCAATCGTCCAAAATACACCCAGATGATCTAACTATTGCAGTAATGGAAGAAAGGTTACCATGCTTGAAAAACGTCAGAGTCACCGTTAAACTAGGCTGGGATCTGAAAAGTGATGATGTGGGAGACCTTATAAACTTACTGGAAGAGAAAGGTGGTGGTCTCTACGTTAGTTATCACTGAAGAAACCCGTCTTATGCTACATGCTACTTTTTTCATTCATATTATTAGTATTACTACTTGTGCTCATTTGTTTGTTCATTTTCCTTGTTATGCTTTTTATATTGTTCACGACTGTTATGACCCATTCTTAAAAGAGATAAAGATCAATATTGCACTCTTTACATCAACTGTTTCACTAAACGGATAAGTGATTTTGTGTAGCCATTATACCAGCTGCAATACAATTTCATGATCTAATTGCCAACGTAGCTGAAATCACAAGTACACTTGCATTCAGTGTACTGTAATTAACACCACCACGCTTCGTTAGACACCATTGAGCCATCGGTCTTGTGATTCCAAGTAATAAGTATAGATTAGATGGTATTGATTACATAATCATTCCTGTTCGATTTAGGAAATAATCGCGGGTAAAGTAATGTTGCCAACAAGACACGAAAACATCGAGGAAAAAGAACGAAGCAAGAGGCAGTCAAAAGTCTGGAATCTGGCGTCCTTTCACTTGATCAATTGGCATCCCATTGAAATCCGAGACATGGCAAAGAAGAAATTGGTGATCCCTACGCTCAAGAGCAGTGTGGTCTCCAGTTCAGAGAAAAAGGACTCGGGCCTTCCTCCATATTACGAGAAGGGTATCAAGAGACCTTATTACTCCACTGAATTGGACCCCATTGTTGTTTCAAAAGCCAGTCTTGTCACTAGAGACAAGCTTCTTATAGTAACCTTGTTTTTTTTGTCAATTGCTTCCAAATTTCCTGGATTAAGCGAGCCTAATTCCATCATCTTTGATGAGATCCATGCTGTTAAGCACATCAACAAGTACATTGATGGTGTCTTCTTTAATGATGTTACCCCACCATTGAGTCAGCTCCTTTACACCTTGATTGCATATTTGAGTGGGTATAGAGGTGAAGCCCATGAATTCACCAAAGCTGGCGAATCCTACTTCGGTACCAATTTCCCATACACAAATTTGAGATTCATCACTGTTCTCATTGCCTCATTGAACTTACCAATAACCTTTGTGACTTTAAGAAGCAGTGGTGTCAGATCATATATAGCTGCTGCTGCTTCAACGCTATTGTTGTTAGAGAACACGATTGTCTTACACTCGAGACTATTTATGCCTGACACATTGTTTTTATTTGGGTTGAGTTTAGTTGTCTATGCTTATAAAAGATATGATCTCTCTGTACCTTTTTCAAAGAATTGGTTCCGCTTCCTCTTAGTTACGGGTGTTGGTTTAGGTCTTACAGTTTCTACTAAATTGATTGGTATTGCTACTATCTTTTGGATCCTAACTCTAACTGCCATTAAAGTCTGGTACTTATTAGGTGATGTTAAAGTCTCTGATTCTAAAGTCGCAAAACACGTCTCTGCCCGAGTTGCTGGTTTTGTTGTGATTCCAACCTTGGTTTATTTAGTCACCTTTTTGATCCACTTGTTGCTATTGAAGAATTATCATAAAGATGCTTCGTTATTATCACCAGATTTCCAAAGAACTCTAGATTTCAATGACATTAGCGACGTTCCAAAGTACGTTACTTATGGCAGTACAGTTACTATCAGACACTCTGCTTCTATCGGTGGTTATCTGCATTCACATCCATATCCTTACAAATCGGGATCTAGAAACCAGCAAGTTACAGTTTTTGATTTCAAAGACTTCAATAATGAATGGGTAGTCGAAGCTACCAAAAAGTACAACGAGAGCGATCCAAGAATCAAGCCAAATGGTGAATTTAAATTGAGACATAAATTAACTGGTCAGCTATTAAGAGTTGACGAATTCAAACCACCAATCTCTGAACAAGAATATGATTTTGAAGTCAGTTGTTTTGGTAATAAGACTTACAATGGAGAACAAACCGACCAGTATTGGATAAAATTCACTCCAAATGAAGGTGAAGAGTATTTGACTGCTTTTGACACACAGTTCCAATTACAAAATGTGAAGAAGAGATGTTGGATCTTATCTCATGATCTGAAACTACCAGAGTGGGGATTCAACCAACAAGAAGTTATCTGTATCAACAGTCCAACTTATGAAAGATCTTTGTTTTACATCGAAACGGTGAAGTATCCTTCAAGTTTCAAATTCGATGAAAATTCAGTGTTCAACGAAAAAGTGCCAAAAAGGGACCCATCATTCTTATCAAAATTCATTGAGGTCAATTCTAAGATGTTGAGATTAATCAAAGGCATCAAATCAAAAAACAAGAATGTGACTCCACCAAGCACATGGCCTATCTTAGCTAAGGGTTTCAAATATTCAACACGTCCACAATCCACATTATATGTCATTGGTAATCCTATTGTGTTCTGGCTGGTTCTTGCTTCAATTCCAAGTTATTTCGTTATCCAAGCAGTTGATTTGCTTAGAACTGATTACATCAAGGAAAGCATCCAATATAAGGCACATGCTTTTAGTTTTGTTCTTGGTTGGATTTTCCATTTTGTGCCTTATGCTTTCTTAGAAGGTGAATGGTTCTTACACTATTATATCCCATCGTTATATTTTGGCATCTTGTTGATTGGTGTTACATTTGAGTTTATTTACTTCAAGAATCAAAACATTGGACGTGGTCTGATCTTGATCAGTATCCTGCTCGCTTATTATTACTTTTCTACTTTGTCACCATTGACTTTTGGCACAAAATGGACAGAAGAAGCTTGCTTGAATGCTAAGCTTTTGCCCTCTTGGGATTTCAGATGTGACGCTTACATTCAAAAGGATTAAACGGAGAAGAATAATATGTACAAATAGAAACAAGATTACGATATTTACTCTTTAAATGTATCACTTTTTTCATTTCTGTATTGAATAAACTATTATATGACCATCAAAAGTGATTTCTAGCCTACATTTGCCCACTTGACTGTATCATCACAATTCTAGACAAAAATAATAGCTTAAGTAGTAAGTGCAATTCTTAAATGTCCCGGCCCGAATATTCACACAGAGGTAGACGACAGGCACAGTGCGCACAATTACCAGTGTATGATGCTGTTTTCTGAGATGAATAAATTCTAGTGACAGTGTGAGTGAGGAGAGGACTTCTTAAACTTCCAAATAACTTGAAGAGTCCAACTTCCGTGAGATTGAGGTCTTGACGTGATTTCATTGGGATGCTTTCCTGGATTGTAATAAATCATTACTGAACTCCAGTATCAAATTATTTGTCCATTGTACCAGATCATCTTTCTTCCTTATGGCTTCAATCTTCTCTTGCTCAACTTCAACTAATTCCTTCTGCAATTCTTCAATCTTGAGCAGTTGTTCGTTCGGAGAAACACCAGCACCAGGGAGTGACGTTATAAGTGTGACGATTTGTCTCACCTTAAGTATCAGGTCTACCGAAAGCTCATTGATGGTCTCTTTGAATTTTTCAGTTGTTTCAATTGTAGCTTGTGGGTCAGACATTTTGTCTTCACCTTCAGCAGGAACGAAGTCATGATTCTTGTCAACGTAGTTCAGAGTAGCGCAGAACTGCTCAATAAGTTGGTCCAGGCATATTTGGAGCTGTGTGAGACGGTCTGACATTTGAATCTAGTGAGAATCTGCGGAGCTGCGGTTAGTCTGTACTGTACTAAGAGCTTCTTCTTCGTTGTTGTTTTCATTGGAAGGTTATACTCAGAGACCGGGTAACATCCTCAGATGTATTTGCATAAACTACAATCTACTTAAAAAGTGCCAGATCTACGAGGAAGTGCAGAATGGATAGTAGTACACTTCATTAAGATACAAAATAGTACAGGTATACACTTTAAACTAGAAAGGCATGAAAATCAACGTAAAACTTTTGATGTTAAAAAACTTCTCCTTCATTGTTTCTCTCTTTCTTTCTGTGACGGGAAGATCATTAATATGTCAGTGGGAACCTCACAAAGAGCTTGTAGGTGTAGTAGTTACGAGCAGTTTCTTTTTTAGATTCAAGACATCTTCTTTCAACTCATCCCTCTCCTGTTTGGTGATAAATAACTCCGCTTGCAAATCTCTCAGCTTCAAGTTATAATGAGCATTCTCGAAGTCTTCTTCTCCTTCAGCATCTGAAACACCACGATTGAAGTCGTTTATTATAGGCGTTGTGTTTCTTGATGATTTTTTATTTGCCTTGAAGATCTTCAATTCATCTATCTCCGCTTGTAATTTTGTAGAGATCTCTCTTTGTTTAGCCAATTCGCTTTGTGAGATTTGAAGTGCTCTTGATGAGTTTCTCACTGAATGCACTGATTCTTTATAGTTCTCTTCTAATCTTGATAATTCCAGGACCCTAGACTTTAGGGAGTCTAGCTCACCAGCTTGTTTCTCTAATTCGTCCACCTTAACAAGTAGCTCTTTGTTACGTATAGTGGTCTCTTCATTTTCTTTTAGTAGTTCATCAATCTGGGAACGCAATGCTTCTGAAGTTTCGTCTAAACTATTCTGTTCAACTTTTAGCTCTCTTGGCGAAACAACACCGGTATCTTCGTCCTTGGAGACATATTTCTCCAGGAAGAGATCGATAGACCCTGTCAATTTAGAGATATTCAATGTTTTCTCTTGTAATGATTTACTATTAGTTTCCTCCAACTCCTCTAGTTTCTCCAATAATGAATCGTATTGTAATTTCAGCTCTTCGAACTTCAGTTTCCAATCATCTTGGTCTTTTAACTTCTTGGAACTTGACTCGACTTCGAGTTGTTGTTGTTTTATAATGTCATTCAGCTTGGCAAGATCAATCAAGTTGGAATGGAAAACAGGTGTGATTTCATCAAGCTTCGATTTTAGGTTTTCATGATCTTTGTTCAATAGTTGATAGTCAGTGTTCAATTTGATGTGCTTTCTTTTAACATCACTTTCATCCTCAATTTCAATGTCTCTTGATTGGGCCTCGCCTAACTTGAGTTTCAACTGTTCATTCTCAGATTCTAAGGTCAAGACTTTGGCACTTGCACTTTTGATCTGTTGGTTGGTAGAAACTTTCAACTGCTCTAGCTCAACAGAGAGTGATTCAATAATTGTTTTAAATTGTTGTTTTTCGTCGCTATCATTTATACCAATTGCTCTCGAAGTATTTGCCCCTTCAAACTCAGTAGATTCAACAATAGGATCAACATTGAAAGCACCTGGAATATCTTTTGTAGCATCTTCATTAGCACCACCAACAAATACATTTTTCAAGCCATTACCAACCACAGCAGCAGTTGCTCCAATACCGAACACTGCATTGTTTGATATAACAGAATCATTACGATTGGAGTTCAATGTATTCACTGAACTCTTGCGATCTAAGCTGACTTCTTTCAATGAAACCTTACGTTCCAAACCCTCGCTTCTAGAAGGAGATCTAACCTCATCATCAGCTAGTAATTTCTCTGTTGTTATACTTGTGGATCTCGATACAGGTTTGAACTGCTGATCATTAACTTCGTCAAGTTTCTCTTGTAAACTAGCTGTAGAGTAGCCTTTGACGTAACTATCCAAGAAGTCTGAACCTTTGGTTTCGCCTTCAAGATAACTCTCATTCTTGAATGAAGGTTCTTCTGAATTATCATATTGGCCATTCAAGTTTTTATCAATTGGTTTAGATAATGTTGATGCAGCTTTATCTTCAGAGCTAGTATTAACAGTGGTATTGGCCAATTTATTTTGAGAAACAGGGGCTCTGGCCGTTTCTTTTGGAAGAGGTGCCGGAATTGGTAACTCTTTATCTTGAGGTTTTATAGGGGATGGAATGTCTAATGGTAATTCATCTTCAGGTTCAGAGGAATATTGAATGTTTGGAACGGTCAAATTCTGTAATTTGATCGGGGTGGATTGACGACTTGAATCAGGAGGAGTCAGTTGAGAAGTCTTTATGCCACCGGCTTCTGGTGAATTCTGAGCTTGATATTGGGATCTAGATGTGCCATAATCATGTTGGAAAACCTCTTCAGCTGTGGATTTAGCATTTGGAAGATTATAATTTTTTGAGTTGTTTGAGGATAAAGAAGTAGAAGAAGGAAGCAGTCGCCCAGTAGTGTTAAATGCTTTTTCTGGGGATGTAAATGAACCAGGAGATTGTTGGAGTGCTTTCTGCTGTTGATGTTGGCTCGATGGTGGGGTAAATATACTGGTTGAAGGATCATTTGTTGTAAATCTATCTTGCGCGACATGGTTTGGAGTTGAGTATTGGTACAATCCAGGAATCAATTTGGTGATGTTTGTGAGATCCAAAGTGTAAATAATAGTACCAACACCGCTGTCCTGTAATGAAGGTTCCAAATCATTCCCTAGTTTAGCATAATCCGGTAGATGACCACCAAGCAATAATAATTTATTGTTTTTCATAACAGATAAACTATGCCCATATTTACCTTGAGGTTCCAAACTTAAATGAGGAGGCAGTTTAAACCAAGTCTTAGTAATCAGGTTGAAGATGTGTGTATCACCAACGGCTTCGCCATCATAGTTCTTACCACCATGGATTATCAACAAATCATTATATACGACGGAAGCGTGCTCTTCAACGGGTTGAGGTGCTTCACCTGAAGTCTGAATCAGTTGCCAGCTATTGTTCAATGGATCGAATGTCCATAGTTCATTGCTCAACTTTTGACCTGTAGACCCACCAAAGAGCCATAACTTATTGTCATAAACGTCCATTGTATGATTGGTCAAACCAGGAGGTTGGAGTCTATTCTCAGGAATAACAAACTCCCATTCAACATCAGGACGACGGAATGAAGAAAGATTGAAGACAACTAGATCATTATAAATCACATCATCCAGCTGTCCACCATATAAATAGAGTTTCGAGTCGAAGTTTGTAATGGCAACGACACCAATTGTGTGGCCATATCTACCAGCAGGTCTTCTTCCTATTGGATGAGGAATAGTCCATGTATGTGTGTTCATATTGAAAAGATAAAGATCATTATCAATTTCACCAGCGTCATTAGTTACAGTGTCACCACCAAATATGACGTAGGCATTACCACACAAAGTGGAAGCATGTCCGACTCTTGGAGCTGGAGAGTTCTCATACATGTCAATTTGGAATGTTTGGAAGGATTTGTTATCAGCCTCTTGTTTGATG
This sequence comes from Wickerhamomyces quercuum, assembly GCA_030556525.1. Classification (NCBI taxonomy): domain Eukaryota; kingdom Fungi; phylum Ascomycota; class Saccharomycetes; order Phaffomycetales; family Wickerhamomycetaceae; genus Wickerhamomyces; species Wickerhamomyces quercuum. The sequence continues at coordinate 92,412 of JAKTUE010000033.1, forward strand.
ATCCAAGTATCACCGTATACAGAAGTATTATGAAGACCACCCATAACGAAGACTTCACCTTTGTCATTGGCTAGATTTGAGGCAGCATGTCTGTAACGTGGAAATGGACTAATTGTGAGCTTTGCTCTAGACCAAGGAGATGGAAGTAATTGAGTATTTGAAGTGTTTTGCTGTTGGTGATATCTTCCAGTTGGAGAGTACACCGGTGATTGGGAGTTGAAATGTTGTGGAGAAGGATTGTAATGCTGCTGCTGCTGCTGTTGCTGACCAGCACGCTGAGGCGACCTTGGGTTGTAGATGTTGTTGTTCTGATCATAACCCAAAGTCTGGTTATAACCTCTAGACTGCTGGCCATTATACTGCGAGGGATGAACTGGCTGTAAAGAGTTGCCGGTCACTTGATTGGCAGCTCCTGGTGAGTTCGTAGGGGTCGTCGACACAGGGTTTGAGGTGGTGTTGTGGCTGTGGGAATTAGACGAATATGTGGACGTTTGAGGAGAGGAGCTGCTATGCACATTCTGGTTTGTTGTAGTCTTAGCAGTCTTCTGGCTGGAAGGAGAAGAAAAGGCAGAGTTATTCTCACCGTTCTTTTCCTTCTTCTTCTTACCAAACTTGAAAGCTGTCATTTTAGTATGAGACAAAGGTAATTTTGATTTAGACTAAGGCAGTGCAAACACAAAATTGAACCAAATTTGAGAAACCTTATCAAGGTGAAAGTAGAGTAATGCTCAATTGGAAGTAACGAGCGGGTAGATCAAGCTGAATTGAGCTGAATTCAAGCAGGTTTTTATAAAAATTGGCCATTTTTTTTTTGTTTATTTGTTTTAACTTTGATCTGAAATTTTGGATCATTCTCAGGAACGCAATTACCCAATTAGGTAATTGCTATAGTGGACGACTGTGGAATGCGCGAATTAACGCAAAAGAACGCGAAAGAGCGCGAGTGTTCGTTACGCCAATTGGCGAAAGGTCCCATTTTTTAGTGCAAAAATAAACGTAGATTTATCGGGCTCTCCAGTACAAAACAAAAACAAACACACAAAAAAGCACCAAAACACAGCGAAACAGAAGGAAGTAAGACACTTTTTTTCCAGTTACGATAAGGTACTCCTTTTCCTGTCTGAACAATCACAATCCACCGCGTGTCCCCCCTTGAACGTGTCTCACCCCACTGAGCCAGTGTTCCCGTCTGCTGTCTGTTATTGCTCTGCGCAGTGAGTTGGTTTGTTGATACGCACGAGACAGAATGTCTACGCCAGAAGACGTCAACGAGAAGTTTGACAAGTTCATCAAGGACTTCGATGATAAGATAAACAAGGACACATCGACTCTTAAGACAATGGCGAGGTCAGGAACGCCTTCCTTGAACACGTCTCCGGTCAAAGATTCACATAACGAGGGTGATGCTTCAACAATAAAGTCACCACTGTTATCAACACCTACAAAACCAAGCAGAAACTCGATATCTTTGGAGAACCAACCTCTAAGCGATGATCTGCTGAGGGTGAATACCCCAAGCCCATCCCTAACAAACCCATCAACCAAACGGTTGTCTACTCCAAGGTCTGCTGACCAAGGCCTGAGAAGGTCGAATACCATCAATTCCTTCCGTTCATTGCCCAAAAAGGGCTTGAACTTGAATCTGAATATTAATAAACAACAACCTCTTCATACAAATGCACACTCATTACATTCACAGTCGCAGTCACATGGTCATTCTTCAAATAATAAGATTAAATCCCCAGAAACACCAAGCGTCATCAGAGAAGATCCGACAACTAGTTTGCATTATCAACAACACAGAAGAAGAAGGACAAATTCAAGCTTGAGCACACAATCCAGTGGTGAACTACTCAAAACCGAAGACATCAGTGATTCTTTGAGACTGCTCGCTTTGAAGGAGATGAGAATCATTGAGTTGAAAGATGAATTGAGATTACTGCAGCAAAAGATTGAATTGGAAGAGGGCGAATTGCAGAATTTGAAGCTAAAAGTTGGTAATGATTTCAGAGAAAGCATCATATCACCTGGCCAAAATGCAAATAGTAGCAGGTCACCTCCAAAACAACAACCGGAGCAGCAGCAGCAGCAGCAGCAGGAACAATCATTTAAACCTAAACAAGCCATCACTAGCATCAAACAACAACCACAACCACAGGTAACACCAAAAGATTCTAAAAGGAACAGCATGTGGGCTAAACCTATAAGCTTCCTGAATCAGTTTGATCAGATATTACAGAATGAAATTGAAAAACTGAACAAAGAGGCATTCCCTCAAAGCTATAGACAGTCGTCCCCTATAAGGCAGGGGTCTCCCCAGAGGAGTACAGGACAATTATCCCAAGTCTCTGAAGGCGAGAAGCAAAAATCACAGCCTTACTCCTCATACTACAAGGGTACTGATGATATGTTGAATACTGTTTCTAATTCATTGTGGTCTTTTGTTAGTGACGTCAAGCACGGTTTATTGGGTGATGATGAACAGGCTGAAGATCCTGTTAGGGATGGTCAGAGGGTTCCCAGAATTAATCAGAACCAACTGAGAAAGACACAATCGAGAGTCAAAGTCAACGGTTCTGTGGATGTAACGAATGATGATGTGATACATGAAGTAGAGAATGCTGATAACGAACAAGAGATGAAGACATTAAAGAGAACAGACTAATTCCAGTACCATGAACTACATTTTGATTAACAGCTGTTATTCGCATAAGAGATTTGTAGTTTTCATTAAGCTTTATTAGTTAACTAACACTCACCCAACTTCTTTATATCATCATAAAATCATAATCAAGGCTTCTAAAACAAAAATTAGCTCTGTTTCTATACTTCCTGTCACTCTCAAAAGGAATCATCGTCATGCCTATAATCGTCATATACATCATCCCAAGTATATTTCTCCTGGTGCAAATGTGCAATTTTCTGAGCACTCTCGAAAGGACTTGTCAAATCAGAAGGGTTCAATCCATCCAATGGATCAGGCAACTTTTCATTATTATCCATCTCAGCTTTTGCCATTTTTTCTTGATGAACATCATTTCCTTGATCATCCACCAGCTTTGTTTCTTCTTCATTCAAATTGACTTTCCCATCAGAAACCATCTGCATCAGTTTGAGGAAATTAGAATTGGCAAATTTCGATGAGGTTTCACTGGATCTATGTGTTTGCATCACTTGTGATATGGATTTTGCAGCTTTTTGGAATTCCTCATTGTGGTGTTTTGGTATTGGAAGTTCAAATTCTTGTGATTCAGGCGGAATCACTTGTTGGAACTCTTCATCTATTCTTGAGAATTCCAACCCTAGATCCCTATGGAACTGTTCTTCATGATGTAGTTCCTGATGTTCTGTCATATTTTGTTGTTGTGGCACTAACTGCTGTCTGGTGAAGTTTGGCTGAAGTTGGTTGAACCCAAGGACATGATGCTGCTGCTGGTTAGGAATTTGTTGATGTTGTTGTACGGGCTGTTGTACCATGAATTGGGAACTCCAATTATTACCCTGTTGCTGTTGTAAACGACCCTTTTGCATATGATTCTGCTGAATAACAGCAGGAGCAGGACCGCCTCTCAAGGAGAGATTTGCAAAATCATTAGCCCAACCAGAGGAAGAACTAGCTTGGGGATTTTGAAGATTTTGCAAAGGATGTGCATTTAGAGGATGGCCGAATTGTGTGTTTTGGAATGAGATCTGTGATGCTGCGTTGAGCTGTTGTTGAAACTCACGTTCAAGCTGTATGTTTGGAGTATGTTGCCTGAAGGCATTCTGCTGGTAGCTTCTTTGCTGTTGATGATCTTGATGAAGGGAACGGTCAACTTGCTGATGTCCAGAAAGCTTCTGTAAAGGGTTGATGGGACCACACTGAGCAGACATCTCTATTTAGTATAGCTTTAACTCCAGAGATGTGTGTAATGAGTTGTTTCGTTTTATAAAAGTTCTGCCGTGAGTCCTATAAAAATTTTAGTTTTCTTGGGAAGAAGTGTAATTTAGGAGCAGTACAAATGGCTGTTGACTTGTTGTTTGTATACCAAAGGGAAGGCAGGACGACTTCCTTTTATATCTCTGCTTGTTTATCTCTTTCTGAGTATTTCTCTTTAAGTATTTCTCTCTTTTTCTCAGCTATTTATTCCTTTTCGGCTTTTACTCTAAATTTCTCCAAGTGGAGACATCCGGATAAAGGGACTGACTTTCTCTTTGTGGAGAGACCGACTTTTACCGAGGGCGAAAAAAGTCATATCACATGATGTGTCACCTGACTGGTTGGGACCACATTCCACAGAAAAAGGTTTCGGAAAACTGGCAAAAGAGAGAGAAAGAGAGATCGGTCGTTTGTGTAATAGATTTGTATGGAATTGTGTGTTTTGCTGTCTGTTTTTGAGCGATGAGTAGTTTGGCTAATTTCATACGCGTAAGTGTTGAATCAATTACTTAAAAAGCTTTTAGTATATGCTTATATTAACAATTTTCATCCTGATTCTAGTTCGGTGTCCCTTTGATTTCATCATCCTTATACCTATCACACCAATCACCAATCATGAATGAGACAAAACGAAAATTCTACGAGGATGAGGAACATGTCACTCCAATTCCTGGCACTGTTATAACTGCCACAGAAACTGAAATCGAAGCCTTAGGTCCAAACCAACTTATAAATGGCTCCTCCATCAGATCCCCAACAGTTATTGAATCGCACTTGGGTGTTGTTAGAAAATCCTTCAATAGCATAATCAACACTGTTGAATCCACTATTGATTCATTAACAATCAATTACCATAAAAAGGAACAACACTTCACCAGTACCATTTCCAACTTACATAACAAAGATGAAGATTTACTACCGGCTGGTCTGTATATTCTAGTTGCGGGATTATCTGGAACAATCTTGACCAGACGTTCAAACATCTTATTGAAAAGTGTTGTTCCAGTTATCTTTGGTGCTACTGCTTTCAAATTAACTCTACCAAAGACCTTTTCCAATACTTCTAGATTCGCAAGTGAGATTGAGCACGCTCAAGCTCCAGAGTTCACAAAGAAACAAGACGCATTAATCAAAGATGTTGGTCATCTGATCAATAAAGCTGAGGCCAAAACAAAAGATGCATCTGTGTCAGTTGAATCTTCTTTAGATACTGTGAAGACATCTTTCAAGAAGTTCACTGGCTTGAATATAGATGACAATGTTACTAAGAAATAAGATAATATAATAAGAGCGATCTGGAAAATAGAACAATCTCATCGGTATATATAGTTAGAGAAGGAGATATAAGTTTACATATTCACAAGATAATAGACGCTGATATCTGTTGATGCTCCCTCTATTTGTAAGGAAATTCGAGGAGTTGCTGTCCGGTATTGGTTTGTTCATGTGTTATGATCACTTTTTGTGTCAAACCTATATTCAGCTGCCACAAAGACGGAAATTTGATATCCATGAGTACGCAAAAAGAGAGGTGAAGATGAAAGGCTCTGAGATTCTGGTCCTCTATAGTAGCTAAAATATTTGGCTCTGGGGTCTACTTGGTTGCCAGTTGTTACTTTTTACTTTGTTGCAATCGAACAACAATGAGCCAGTATGTCCACTTCAATTACGATTAATTATCGCCATAGTGCACTACTAACCTCCCTCTTTTCAGCAATCAAGTCTACAATCCAAGCGGAATATCAACTCGTGGTAGTCCTGCCAATGGGGTTCTTGATTCAGGCTCAGGTCCTTCTTCTGCGGATGGATTGCAACTTGAGAATGACGATAGCGCAGTGCAAAGCTTAGTTACTCGTCCAACAACGCACCAAACTACAAGATATGATGTCTATTCAGTGTCAGCTAACACTGCTGGTGGTTATACACCAAGTGCCTCTTCTTTCATAGGGAAATTCGGCTCAAACTCTCAGTCCACCTCCCAATCCCTACACAGCAGAATCAATAAGTTGATCAAGGCCGAGAATAAGATGATGAAGCAGAAACGAGAATTGATAAAAGATATTGAATGTTGGTGTAATATCCTACCAAATGATGGTTCAAAAGATTTGATGTATCATTATATCAAAGTGCTAGAAACCGAATTGCAGTCAACTGAAAGGCTCTTAAAGAAGAAAGATCTGATCAACGTTCAATTCTTGAATGTCAACAAAAGGGAGAAAAGAACCAGTGATTTGAAATCGAAGAGAGATAAGATGCAAATTAAACTAAGAGAAAATGAAAACAAAATTGGCGATAGCACTATTACAACTTTAGCTAAGGAGAATCTTGAAGAATTAGAATGCTCATTAGAGATTGTTGAAGATCAATTTATCAGAAGTATAAACCTTGGACTAAAGAATTCTATTGTTGATTATGTGCTAACATTAAGAGATACTGGAGTGAAATATTCAGATAACTCAAAGATATTCCTAGACAACTACTACTTTAGCTCGACAAAACTTGGTCCAAATTCAACTTTGCAACGATTGATCTTACAAAATAAATTAAACAGTGCTTCAATTCCTTTGACATCAACTTCAGGCTCATTACAAACAAGAAGTGCTTGTGCTTCTCAAAATTTTATAAATAAGCAGCAATATGTTAACGAAATTGGAAGGTACACTGACAGCAAATTTGATGGTGACAGCACAACATTTAATACAAGTAGTCTGAAGAGTGAAAATGTTCAACAGACTGCTAAAGACCAAGTCAAAGAGAAAGGTCATCGAGCTAATATAAATGAGTCACCAAGCCGTGCTCCAACTCTATTAAGAGTCTCAACAAGTGAACTCAACCCATTAGGAATCCAGTCTGATAGAGCACCACCACCAACATCAGAGTATAACTCGACACAGAATCAGCAGCGAGCACAACAGAAAGGTGTTCATCATACACAACAACACCCGCAACAGTTTACTACAGCTTCAACTCACCAAGATCAGATTATCGATGCTGGATATATAATTAATTCTTACAGTACCCCTGGATCTCTTGCTATGAGACCCGGATCACAGCTTGGAGTTAGCCATGAATGGACTGATTAAATTTACAATAGATCGTATCCTATGTATACAAGATTATTCTGTAGAGGAGAGAACATGATCTTAGATTTGTATTGAAAGAAGATTTATCAAGTGCAGAAAGCTATGCAGTAACAAAACGGTAATAACATACCCCGTCATGAAGCATATCTAGTCTATATACAGGTCGCATCTCTATTTTGAGAGAAAAATCTTTTTCCAAGCTCATAACTTGAAATCATAATAGCACATGATGGTGCAATTTTTAGAAGTCTTGGTAATAATCCAACATATAAGGCACCAACACCTTCAAACCTCACGATATGTCTCATGAAAGTGACCATGTTCTTTTCTTTAGGTTTCACTAAAGTGTTTCCTGAAGAGCTCTCTGAACTAATCTGCATTCTTGTCTTTCCAACATCGAATGGATTTGTGATCAATGCAGCAATTGATCCAGATATAGAGCCACTCAAAAAAGAATGCAAAAATAGATTATATTCATCACTAATTATGGATAAATTGTAATTCTCATGGAAATGACTTTTGAAGAACTCATAACTTGCCCAATAGATCCCAGAGAATGGCACATCTCTCCATAAAGTCAAAGCCAAACCTTTGAACAAAACACTTGGTCCTCCTGCTCTGAATTCATTATATACATTTGCGAACAAAGATCTCATGATGTTTTCTTGTGATGATGGTATTGACTGCAACCTTGTCTTTATAAGTTCTATAGGCGAAACAGCACTTGCGGCCAATATTCTTGCGATGGACCCACATATCAGTGGGTTTATAGATCCGTAGTTCTTTAGAGGAGAGCTATCCCTTAGGAATTCGTACCCTGTGAAATACACTATGTTTGAAGGTCCAGCCATGAGTAAAGTTAATGATAAACCTCTCCATAACGTAGTGATACCTTCCTTCTTACCAATCTCCACCATTGTTTTGAACGTCCCCTGCATTCTCTGATCCGTGATGCATACTTCAGATTTACAACCAGCACTGTGTTCAATCTGACTCCAGAAGACCTGGCGTTTGCAGCAATTTGTTGCTGGTGTGAGGAGTTCTTGTTGTTGGAGTCTTATCCGTACAACATCCAGAGGAGTCATTGTCAAAGAAGTCAGGATGGATCCCGAACAAGCTGAGATCATTCGCTGGTATAGCGTTATGTCTTTCTGTGTGGGGATTATAGGCTCTGGGGATGGATCAGGCGAAAGCTCGAACTCTGGGTCTGATTTGAAGCTGGTCATTTGTGATGAGATGTGATCTGAATGAGAGAATGAGGTGTTAAGATTTGGGTGGTTAATGACTGATTCAGCTGTGTGTGTCTGTGTTCTTGACTTGTTTGGTATTTTTTCTCTAGTTTAATTGTATGCGTGTGGTCCTATGTGGGTATTTTGTACCTTTATAAAGGTAATTTGATGGTGGGAGGCAGTTCAACTCTCTTCGAAGTGGTTATAGGCACTTTAAATTTTTTGTTTCTTGATGTTTGTTTTCGAGAAAGGCAAAGCGGTGCGAAATCCGATCCGGCTTTTAAAGAGAGAACGAATAACTAAAGGAATGCTGAACCGAGTTGACCAATACTTGTGTGCAAATCCTTATGAAGTCTTTGTTTTATCTTTAGCTACTCAGAGCTAATTGTAAACATGTTTGCTTAATTGCGCTGGTTTAAAACGCCATAGATGAATGATCCCATTATGTGTTACCCGGTTGAGAAAATGTCACTAGTAGTAGAGGAAAGAATCAACTATCTCAGGGAATTACCAAGGAGCTAGATTGAAATGGTTGGTAGACGACCTATATCAAATCTACTCTTCTCTGTACATTACAAGATCCGCTGGTTTAAAACTTCCTTATAATTTTGTCCTCTGTTTGAATCGAAGAAGACATTTGTTTCGAGTATTGATGTCCCCGGATCGTGCCTTTGTTCTTTGTGTACCTGCCAACACTTAATAGAAGCTATGAAGCACGCTGTATTCTCTCATTGACGTCTTATATGGATCGTTTCATGTCATGTAACCCGGTAACTGCACCATATATTTAGCTCTTCAAGGTCATCATGACATAATCGCATCCCATGCAAAACCAAAAAAAAACGCTAACTATCCTTAATTAAACCAGCTCCTTTCTTTTATGTCACCAAGCACAGTACCTCTGGACTCCCTCTAAAGGAACTAGTCCTTGTAGATATTTGGAAGTACCACGCTTATACACACAAATTGACTAGCTACCATCTCAATTCATACCATTTACGTCGCTCGTTTTTTGTGCTTATCGATTAGATCTGTTTTTTGAGGTCTAGGGATAATGACTTCAACAACAAAACTATACCATAAAGTGATATATCTGACCCAATTCTTCATCGATGAATCTGCAATTGAATCCTTGGTTTTGAGAGCCCCGAAGATCCTTGATGCATTACGGATCAAGAACATCAATACCCGAATGGCTATAATTGATCACCTTAACCTATACCTGAAGGACTTCAAGGACCATAAACTGCAAGGCGATAGTAATACTGTTGCTACCATCATTAGAAAGTTTAATTTCAGATTTGTTGTCCTTTGGGGGCTCTTGGTGAACTTGACAAGTTGGAAGAGACTGATTTTGAATCTTAAGGATCTGAAGCTTGATGGATTGGTAGATTTGAAAACTTTCCGTGACTTAGGATTAATATCATTATCCGTCTCAGGCTTAACTTCGTTTGTTCCATTGATTAAGCTCGGATTGGACAGATTGGTGAAACAGAATCGTTGGAATTTACCTGTTTCTGGGTTCATTGCCTCAGCTTTAAGTTTGTTACCTTTAAAATCAGGGTATACAAAAGACTATTTATCTACATATGTCTTCAGTTACGGTATTGACAGTGTGTTGAAACAATTGAAAAAAGCAGGGAGTTTGGATTTGTATAAGCCTTGGGTTTATTTATCACTTGCTCTAGCTGGTATTTATCATAACTACGAAAGACATCCAGATCATCTACCTAGTTATCTGATCAAGTTTGCAACGTTCTTGAACAAAGATTTGGTGTTTAAAGAAAGTACGAGATCAAGAAGTGTTATACTTGAAGGTGCATCGACCTTTGCTCAATTTACCCAATATGAACATATTTATCAAGCAATCAGACCAGATCTGAAATCATTCCTAAGATATATTCCAAAGAAACTATTGCTACTCACTGTTCCATTGATTCCCTTGTTTTATTTGAACTCGTCTGTAAACAGTGATTCCCAACCGAAATTGACCAAATTGAAACAAGCGTTGAAATCGTCATTAAAGCTTTCAATAACTGTCCTACTAACTTTCATAACAACTTCAATATTAAGATTCCGAACATCATTAAGTGCCTCCCAAGTGGGCTTCTTATCAGGTCTGTGGGGAATCCTTTATAAGTCAAATGTATCCACAATGGCTTTGAGCTCGTATTTACTACGGACCTCACTGGTATCAACAAAGAGACGTTACCAAATAAAGTATCTGGATAACGGATTAATTGGAACTGGTTTTGCGCTTTTGGGGTACTTGTATGCGAATGGACACAAAGAGTCCATTACACCACATAGATTGGTCACGTATTTAGATATTATATTTGGTATTTGATATAGGACTTGACAAGTGGGAGACTAACTAATGAATGAAGTAATGAATGAACTAATGAGTGGATGGAATGAATATGTAGTTTTAGTGGGGGTTACATAAAAGTGCTCAGTGGATGAACATTAATCCGCGGGAGCAGTGCTGATTAACCATAAGATAAACTAAAATACAAGCTCGATTTGAGTGAGACACGTCTAGAACTTTAGGGGCTTTTGACATTTGACAGCCTGACAAATATGACAAGAAACTATGAAAGAAAAAAAGAGACTTGTGCTTAGTAAGAGGCATAAGCTCTAGTAGAAGAAGCCCTATTGTGTAATGAGTAGCACGAGACAGAAGTCAACCAATTCCAGTCGTCCAGAAATAGCAACATATCAAGTTATGCCATTTTGGGTGTAGAGTCTCAACTCATCCACATCCAGCCAATGGCATCGCTCGAGTCGCTTTGAGCCATTAACTACTGGCTTAACTCAGTGTCGCCTAATGTCGCGCTCGCATAGCCGTTCTAGAATCGCAGCTCACAAATCACAAGATCTTGTTTTTCGCGGTTCGATCCGGCCAAACTTTTCTTACAAAACAGCAGACGCCCAAACGGAAGAACATCCTGGCGAGGCTTCGCAGGGCGAGTAACAGAAACGGAAGGATGATTAATAAATGGGCTAGTCTAGTGGTGAGGTGAGTTATTAATGGGGATGCTTGGTTCCTTGCTGTGTGCCTCTATTTATAAAGAGAATGCGATTTCCTCTGTCTTCTCTGTATTAAGCGTCTATCGATTATCTCATTCTACTTACCAGAGTTGTAAAGCTGCTTATAACCGGGTTGATTACATCAGACGCGATAAGATAAACACTGCACAACAACCCGTATAAATTAAGCGTTGAATCATCCACTTCAGTCAACTAATCTGTCAGAAAGCAAACACACCCTAACCATCAGAAAACATGACACTTCCTTCTTACAAGGACTCTACCTTGGGATTCACTCCTCCTCCTTCATACCAGGATGTGATTATCACAGACCACAGCAGAGTGTTGCTTCCCAATGAGCACTCATCAGAACAATTCTACAACACAAAACCATTGGAATTCATAGAGGTTGAAGAGATAAGCTCGGTTAGTGACGAACAGGTGCTTCAATTCTTTGAGAGCATGAGTGATGACCACGAATATGAATCCAAAACCACTGAAGATATCAAAGATCTTCTGAAGTCCATTGAACTGGTGCTGGAAGATAAGCTCAAGCAAGTGACCAGAAATGCTTCCTTCATTGAGAAGAGAATCATAACGAAATCATTCAGCTACTACATCAACAATCTTAGAATATCAGCATATAAGGATTTCATGAGGATTGCGAAAAGAATCATGACAGAGATGAGTACTCTTCATCAAGAGTTATACTTCCCACTAACACACTTCAACTCTCTATACCTCTCCACAATGTCAAATATTTCCATCCTAGAATCAGCACTATCCAGATCACTACATGACTCCTCGCCAAAACACATCACCAATGAGATCTCAAGCAACTTATACAAAGAGCACTATAAACTGATACAAATTAAGTACAATCTGCACCTGATTCAGCGCAAGATAGACCAACTAGTTAGCTGTGAAGATGTTTCCTACGTGCTGAAGGAGAGGGCAAGAGTATACAACGACGCTAAGCAGATAGTTCTCAACCAACAAAGGGCCTGTGTTCTCTATGGCAATTGCTAGATTAGGGCCTTTTCTTTAGTTTGCTATAAATACATCACATCTATTTATTATGAACCAAATGCGGTAATAGTCGCGTGTAGCACTAATCATGTCAATCTGTTTTTTTTTTTTTTTTTTTTTTTTCTTTTACTTTTGCGCGAAAGTGTGAGTGTGTGTAATCTCGAATCTGGAGCTCATCGATTGGAAGAAATTTTCCACTTCACAGAAAAAGTTTCTGTTTTGGCTTATTCTGTTGCATTTTGTGTTGATTTTTGGTTTATTCAGAGTTAGTGAGCGATGATTAGCACTAAGAACCTGAGATCGTTAGCTCGAGTCCAAGTAAGTACCCCCAAACAAGCACAGAACATAACTTTTTTTGTGCTACGTTCTTATCTATATGAGTCATATACGTTCTATCACCATAATAAAAATATACTAACAGACCCACAACCAGCAAATACGAACGCTTGCCTCAGCAGCTGATCTAACTACACATATTCCATCCGTGTACAAATCGCGTGTGCCTCCATACCCTAAACTGATCGAGAAGCTCACCCGTGTCAAGAAGATCCTTAACAATACTCCACTAACACTTGCTGAGAAGATTCTTTACTCGCATTTAGTCAACCCAGAAGAATCTCTTCATTCCGGTGATGTCTCCAAAATCAGAGGTCTCGAATACTTGAAACTGAACCCGGACAGGGTTGCCATGCAAGATGCCTCTGCCCAGATGGCTCTGCTGCAATTCATGACCTGTGGGTTGAAAGAAACTGCCGTTCCAGGTTCCATCCATTGTGATCATTTGATCGTTGGTAAAGATGGTGAAAAACCAGATTTGAAAGCATCCATTGCTACGAATAAAGAGGTCTTTGACTTCTTACAATCATGTGGTGAGAAATACGGTATCCAATTCTGGGGTCCTGGATCTGGTATTATCCATCAAATCGTCTTAGAAAACTTCAGTGCTCCTGGTTTGATGATGCTAGGTACTGATTCCCACACTCCTAATGCCGGTGGTCTAGGTGCTATTGCCATTGGTGTCGGAGGTGCCGATGCTGTTGATGCTCTAACTGGTACACCTTGGGAATTGAAAGCACCAAAGATTCTTGGTGTCAAACTAACTGGTAAAATGACTGGCTGGACCTCTCCTAAAGATATCATCACTCATCTTGCTGGTATATTAACCGTCAGAGGTGGTACTGGTTACATTGTTGAATATTTTGGTGAAGGTGTGGAGACTTTGAGTTGTACAGGTATGGCCACCATCTGTAACATGGGTGCTGAGATCGGTGCTACAACCTCGACCTTCCCATATCAAGATGCCCACAGACGTTATCTTGAGTCCACTAATAGAGTCCCATTAGCTCAAGCTGCCACTGAAGTCAACACGAAATTCGGTTTCTTGAGAGCCGATGAAGGTGCACAGTATGATAAAGTCATTGAAATTAATTTAACCACTCTAGAACCACACATCAACGGTCCATTCACTCCTGATTTATCCACGCCAGTGGGTCAATTCGGAAGCAAGACCGATGAAGAAAAATGGCCACAGAAAGTTAGTGCCGGTTTGATTGGTTCTTGTACAAACTCCTCATATCAAGACATGAGTAGAGCTGTCTCATTAGTCAAACAAGCAGCTGATGCCGGATTAAAACCAAAAATTCCATTTTTCGTTACTCCTGGTTCAGAACAAATCAGAGCCACCATTGAAAGAGATGGTTTGATCAAAACTTTCAAAGATAATGGCGCTATTGTGCTTGCTAATGCCTGTGGTCCATGTATTGGTCAATGGGACCGTGTTGATATTGATAAAAAGTCCAGTGAAACCAATGCCATTTTCACATCTTTCAACAGAAACTTCAGAGCTAGAAATGACGGTAACAGAAACACGATGAACTTCTTGACGAGTCCTGAGCTGGTCACTGCTATGATCTATTCCGGTGATATGCATTTCAATCCATTAAAGGATTCCATCAAATTGGAATCAGGTGAGGAATTCAAATTCCAACCTCCTGTTGGATCAGAACTACCAGGAGAAGGTTTCTTGAGAGGTCGTGAAGAGTTCTATCCTGAGATTGATCCAAAAATTCATCCAGAAGTTCAAGTCAACGTGAGTCCAACATCTGACCGTTTACAATTATTAGAACCTTTCAAACCATGGAATGGCCAGGAACTTAAATCAAACATTTTGTTGAAAGTTGAAGGAAAATGTACAACAGATCATATCTCAGCAGCTGGTGTCTGGTTGAAATACAAAGGTCATTTAGAAAACATCTCATATAACACATTGATTGGTGCTCAGAATAAAGAAACTGGGGAAGTCAACAAAGCTTACGATCTAGACGGTACACAGTACACTATTCCAGAACTAATGATCAAATGGAAAGAAGACGGAAGACCATGGAACGTTGTTGCTGAGCATAATTACGGTGAAGGTTCTGCAAGAGAGCATGCTGCCCTATCACCTCGTTTCCTTGGTGGTGAATTCATACTTGTCAAGTCCTTTGCAAGAATTCATGAGACTAATTTAAAGAAACAAGGTATGCTACCTTTGACTTTTGCCAATGAGAACGATTACGATCTACTAAGTGCTGGTGATGTTTTGGAAACTGTCAACCTTGTGGATATGATAAATAAGAATGGGAATAACGGAGGCATAATAACTTTGAAAGTGACAAAGAAGAATGGTGAAACTTTCAACATTGAAACCAAACACACCATGTCCAAGGACCAAATCGATTTCTTTAGAGCAGGTTCTGCCATCAACCACATTGGTAATTTGAGACGTGCTGATCAAGCTGCCAAGGCTGGTAGTAACTAGAACAAAAAATGTAAGATAGAAATTTCATTATACATATTTATTTAGAAGAGAAATTATGTGTAAGCGTAGTGTGCTACGTTGTAATCAAAGTATAGTCCTTTATTCAGATTATGACAGTGTCTTTTATGGCTTAATAGCCTTGCTCAAAGTCCAATATCTATCGTTATCGTCAATATTCAATTGATGCACCCGCCATAACTCCAACAAAATTAGTTCCTGCAATGGTAAAATAGGTGACAAGTCATCGGTCAAAGAGGCAGAAGAGCTGAAAGTGAAAATCGAATTTCTCTTATTTGTACTTTTTCTAGAAATTGATTGGTCGTATCCAACTTGTAAGTATTCAAGATTTGATATAATTTTCGAAACTCTAAGAAACTTATCAAAGTTCACAATCTTGGATCTCAGAAATGAGTTGGAGTTTCTGTAGTCCTTGTTACCATCTTGAATGAATGTTAGATCTTGAAGGAAAAGATTGATATAAGGCACAACAGGTATCGGAGATTTGTAATCGTTATCATCTAGTAATTTGGAGATCTTGTATCTGTACCCTTTATAATTGTTACTTGGATGGATGATTTTCTTTAAATCTTTGAACAAGTTCTGATACTTCAATGGTAGTTCCAGCCACAATTCCTCTTCCAGTCGTGATAGAATATGATTTTGTAAACTGATAATGATAGCAGCTAGTGAGTTGAAGTTTTTCAGATAGTAACATGATAATGCAACGTTCAGCCAGTTTTTCAATCTAACAATTCTCTTCTTCCCATTTATTTTAGCATCTAAAATAGAATCGAGAACATATTCACATAATAGGTTAGTGAGTAGTAAAGAATGCTGCACATTTGGGGAATGACTAGATCTCTTCTCAGTGAAATTACCATTTAACAACTCATCAGATCTAATGGATAAGAATATTCTTGACTCAATAATCGTTAGCTGTTTAGCAAGCTCAAATGAATTCAGATCAACCAGGTTCAGATCAATCTTAACATTGTTCAATTGTAATGGCAGCTGACAGATCTCGAACCACCTCGTCAGTATTTTACTGAAGTCAATAGGGTAATAATGGGCATAGTCCTCGTGGATCCATTGTGCTGTACCCAATGCTCTTCTATAACCCAGAACCATCGATTCGATTTCATGTGTCTGTGATTTCGATAAGAGTGAGTTGTTATTGAAACCCATACTAGGCAACGGTAGTAACATGGAGTTCCTATAATTGCTCGAAGTGTTAATTTTGGCAAGGTCGTACTCTTCAAAGATGTAGTCATCATTGTCCAGTTCCTTGTTCAAAGAACTGATCGAGTAAGTAGAAGAAGAATGTGATAACAATGACGACCGTTTTGCGCGAGCGAAATTTCTCTTCACTAGTTGGATACCTCCTGAATCTGTATTTTGATTGAGTGGAGTGAAGATGGACTTGACAAAGTTGGTTGATGATTTGTGCTTGATTTTTGAAGGAGTCATGACAGTTAGCTTTGAGCATAACTCTATTAGCTTCTTGGATTCAATAGGAAGGAACTGCGAGCAACCCTCATTAAAGAAATTAATGAGTGTTGGCAATAAATTGTAATCATTTGAATAATCCCAATAACTCTCAAGCCATATTTGAAACATCTTAATGATTAATCTTCTTCTGTTCTTTAGTCTTGATTCGTAGGAGCTGAATTGTGCTGTGTCGTCATAATCATCATACTCATTCACCTTGTTGGTCAGATTGAATCGTTCAATAAGGTGCTCAATCAACTCAACACCACTACCATACTGTTTGAAAGTCAGGAAAAAAGTGGAAATGAAAAATTGGTCTGATTTCTTCAACTCGTCTGTCAAAATCGCAACAAGTGCTCCGAAAGAAGCACCTATCAACTTATTATCAGAATCATAAAGTATCTCATCGGCAACGTTTTTACTTAAATCATAGTTCTGTTCATCATCTTCGTTAAGATAGGGTTCAAAAACGGAGTCCCTAATAAATGACTTTGAATCTGGTAAGAACTCCTGTAGCAAGTTTGTTCCCGAAGTGGTCAGTGCACCATCTCTAGCCATACCTGATCTAATCATAGAAAACCTGGACTGTCTTTTGATGTTTGTTCTTTTCAATTTCTTCAGTGTTGTATTTGACATTGTGTTGATCAAACCAACGGAGCATGTCTTAATGAATTGGTCAGCAGTGATTTCAACAGATCTAAAATCATTATACTGCTTCTCTGCTGTCAGTCTGAAATCACCGATCAATGTTAATGATTTATAACAAGTTTCAACAGCCAAAGAAATTGATCTCGTCATTCTTGAAACGATTCCAATCAAATCGTCTCCTTCTGGTGTATAATAGTATAAACCATCCTTAACCTTCACAGCATCAATGGAGTAATCTTCATGTATAGTCTTTGTGACAAAGTTCTTGACACTTGAGACGAGTTCACTAACTAACGATAGCAATGTGTCCAAATTTTCATCGTTCTTATGATCCGTCTTCGTATTACGTTCATTCAATATCAAGACACAGCTCTTGCTTATGAATAGCAACTCTCTTAATAACAAGATCATTTGATGTGTAATGTTCTCTAGAACTTGACATCCTTGTGGATTATGCTCGACCATATCCAATCTTCCCAGTAACAGGCCGATGTAATTGAACAAGATATTGTGGATCTCATTAAGCCTTTCTTTAGCAAAAGGCGGCGTCTTCAAGTAAGGAATACTAGATTTTTCGGATCTTTCCCTTTTCAATGATTCCAATCTTTCATGATTCAGTTCTTTCTTCAATGAATCAGACTCTATCAGCCAGATGTCAAAAAATGTGATGCTTTTCTGTAGGAGTTGGAACACCATCAATTGCAATGTTTCTAAATGTGTAAGATTCTTTGAGTGCTTGTAGGAATCGGCTTTGATCATCAAAGAATACCAGTCTGCCAATAGTGATTTTCTGATTCTTCGTATTATTGGTCTTCTCTTCACAATCTCAGTTGATCTTGACAAACAGTCAGTCTTATCCAACAGATCCTTCACACCGTCTCTTATGTCATTAATGTGCTGAATTTCGAATAGGTTTTTGGAGCCAATAGGATGATTGAGGAATTTCGCACTTGAAATCAATAGTTTCTTTAATGGTAATTTGGATACTGAGTAGTTATCATCTGGGTTGAAATCCTTCACAAGCTCAGTGAAGAAATTAACAGGGATCCATCCTCTCTTCAATGATTTCAGTAACGTGACTTCTCCCCAACCACTTGAGTCAACAGAATGTACATAAACCACAGAGTTCTTTTCGAATGACAGACAAATAGCTGAATCCTGGGAGAGTTCCAATGACTTAGCATCAAACGGATGCAACGACACCAAAAACAGAGATGTGAGCTCTCCTTCATCGGCTATTTGATCGTCGTTCTCCTCTTGTTCAACGTTTCTGGAATTATCAAGCCCTGCCAAGTGTCTTGCCTCTTGAGAATACGTTGTGTCTCCTTCTGAAATAAGGGAGGTATCAACGTCTGCCTTTCTTGAGCTGATTGAGACAGTTGGGGACGTTCTGTATTTGCGCACCTCAAGTGATTGTGCTTTTTGTATTTGTGCTGATTCTACATCTGATTCTGAGTGCTGAGGAAGGGCGTTTGGTGTGACGTTGAAACTGAAGCTTTGAAACGTGTTATCCTTTTCCTGATTGTGTGCTGTTTCCTGGTTGAAACTGGCAGTTGGGTTGATTATTGGCGTTGGATCACCTACATCTTCCTCCAATACAATGTGTTCCTGTCTTGGTGAATGCAGGGCCTCTTGTTCTTGTCTGAATTGAAAGTTGTCCACTCGCGGCGTAGGCTCATCGTTATAAGTCAAATTGGGTCCCTCGTCTTCAACATCAGTAGAAACGTCTCCCAGTGATAGATTCTTGACACCAGCAATTTCTATTCCTAATCCAGCAACAGAACTGTGCTTGCTCTCTTCGTTCTTGTTTTCATTCTCAAATTCCATTGCAGTTTCATACGTATTGATAGAATTCTCACTTATCTCTCTTCTTATCGGTGCTCTGGCTTTAGTGTTAGCCTGGCTCAAGTTGAGTGGTTTTGTTGGTGATATTCCATCAAACTCAGTGCTCAATTGGGCCAAACTTGGGGTGATGGGCTCGTCGTGCTTAGTTATATTCTGTACTGTAGTCATTTTGTTCTACTTTGCTTCTCACCATAAATAGAGTTGATGAGCAGATGCTTGCGGGAAATATGAGGGGTGCACGCAAAATGGGAAGACTGGGAAGAACACTCTGTTTTACTTGGTTCTGAAAACCGCAGGGTATGTTTACTGGAGTGCGTGTTTGCTCAATTTTATTGTTGATTGATTAATACCAATCCTAAAAAGGCATATAAGTTTTGTGACGGTGAGTATTAAATGGGGAGTCCAAAATCCTCAATTAGTGCACTTTATGAGCAACTTCAGCAATTGATAATTTGTTGGGTGTGCTCGCTGTTCAATTGGCCTGTTCGACGCCTAACAACAACAAGTCCTCTGTGTGTCTACCCTTCAAAAGCACGCTTTGGGCACCGTTGTAATGTAGCTGGAATTCGAAACAGTGGAACCGGTGTCTTTTTTTCCTACGCTTATTCCCGATTAGGAAATTGTACATGTAATAAATTCTGTCCTGGCTCATCGCGTATTTAAACAGGTATTATCAGATGCTTATATAATCATAATAATGTGATCACTTGTGGAGCTCGATCTCGCTCAGGATCTCGAGCCCTTTCAGTCTCTCCTCGTACAGTTGTGCCAGCTTGCTCACTTTCTTCTTCCCCTTGATAGAGCTGTAGCCTTCGCTGAACTTGGCTATGGGTTTTTGTGGTGATTTTAGAGCAGAACCCAACTCCTCTGGACTCACACGATTCAGGTTAGAGGTCACATCACTCAATACTTTGACACCCTCGTCCAACTTCTTTGATGGCTTAGTTGGAGATGTATCCCGAGGTGGTGCACACTTTTCCACAGAGCTAATAGAGTCGATTGATAAAGTTGAAGAGCTCGAGGTGTTTCTAAGACCCTTTTCTGGTAGTTCGGGCAATGCTCTGGCCTCCCTTTTCGGTATTATGATTGGATTATTGGTGAATGATACTTTTCTTGGGGTAGGTATTTCTGGTAAAGATGATGGTTGTTGTTGTTGTTGGGCTGTTTTTGTAGTCTTCGTGGACTTAGAGGTGTTCTTTGAAAAATGTCTATTGATGCCATCCCAGTGTTCTAACAGATTCTTGATATATGCTTGACCTATTATCAGACGGTCGTTATTCTTCATTGAGACTTTCTCTTGACATAGAGAAGGGGTCACTGTTTTGGAGATTGATTTCAGATCGTGTTTTGTCTGCTCAGAATTCTCCAAAAGCACTATCAAAAGCTCCATGATTTTGGCAATCATATCGAACGAACCATTGAAATCGATTATTTCATTGAAAACTTTTAAAGTGTAATCGAAATCGTTTTGCAATGGTAATTTGATGAAATCAACTGGGATCAGAGTGCTTGAATAATTTCTCAAAACATTTAAAAATAAGGTACCAACAACATATATATCCCACTGGGACAAATCTAGGTAGTTCATACGCTCCACAGCATCAATAAGCACTGTTAGTTTCTTTTGATTTCCAGGTCTTGTGAGTACCAGTTCATAGTTTTTGGCCTCAATCAATAATCTAGACATAGATCTATCCATTATCAGACTCTTATACTCTTTGTAATCTTTTGAATTGGTTTTAACTGTATAAGGAATGATTAATTTTTCTGTGAACTGAGAATCAAACAAGTAAACCTCAAGACTTATTCTGATTTTAGTAATGTCTATGAATTTTGATAGTTCGGTTAGATTATTACAATACACCATCCGATCATAAGAGCCACCGTCACTAGAGTTTGTTTTAAAAACCTTGATATTCAACACGTTCGTCAAAATTTGTGTGAATGAACGCACTAGCCATGATTCATGGATCATGTATATTTTCTTCAAGTTCGTCCTCAATTCATCCGGTAATAGTTGGTAACACTTGAGCATAGTGACCCAGGACGTCATCTGATTCCCCAGGTTTTTGAAGCCTGAAGTGAAACATATCAAAATGTAAGGATGCTTCGGAATCCTCTGGATTATCTTTTTGAAAGCTTTGAGGATCAATGAGTCCTGAGTTGCTTTGTCAAAGGACGATTTTGATAGATTTGGTAGATAAGTTGAATCAAACACGTAAATAGGGAGCTTTGTTAGTGCATCGAGGGTGTCCGACTTGAAGAAGGCCTTGTCTGCGTGAAACTCCATGGCAATAATAGTAAGAGCGCTTAATATGACAAATGCTAATGGGGTTATGCTAGTGGTGTATGGAGTATGGGCGAGGGGTGTGAAGGTTTGCTGCGTTGGATAGGTTTGGAAATGTAAACAGAAGGATTAAAGAAAAAAGGGGAGGGTAGTAAAGAAAGAGAGTGGATAAAAGTGAGAGAGGCACTTGGCAGTGAATGAGTGGATGGATATGCCTGGTTCCCCTGAAATGAGTGAATGGAAAAGGCCCAACTGATCGCTGAATCAAACTCCGTTGAACGTTTCGTTCTTTCTTCGCTTCTTTTATTTCCGAGAAGCCCAAAACAAAACAAAAACAAAACAAAACAAAAAGTCGCGTTAAGAAAGGAAGAAAGGAAGCCCAACGCGAGTCTCTTCTTCTTCTTCTTCTTCTTCTTTTAAGTGGACAAATCTACTCATCTCAGTAATTACCCTTCAACACAGTCCCAATATATCCATTCAGTGAATTATCTAATCAAAGACGAGCTACGATCTCCCAATCAGCCATTATCATTCACCCACCCGATGAGGTGTTCGGGTGTTATTTAGCCTAAGTTTTCTCTTTCTCTCTTGTCAACAAACAACTCGATCTTCACCACCAAACATCGCTCTAAATCGTTATCCCCCCATTCGGCCTCTTCCAACGTACTGACAACTGTGCAAAGCGATGTCCCAGCACACTGACGTGCTTCCCCCTCCTGTCCCGTCCTCTCACGCAGAGAGACTCCTCTCGAAATCAGCTGCTGGTGTCACGTTTCTCCTGGTGGGACAGGCATTCGCAAAGATCTGTACTTTCCTCTTGAACCAGGTCCTGATCACGTACATCTCCGCTGAGGCGTTTGGGATCAATGCTTTCCTGGAGTTCATCATTAATACTGCCCTCTTCTTCAGTAGAGAAGGAATACGATTATCCGCTCAAAGGATCACTGTCAACGAAGAACACAATGACGGGGAAAAATACGATGATAAGTACACCCACAACAAAACGACTCATGGTTCAAAACTAGCAAACCTGCAAAGTCTAATTAATGTCTCATATATTCCACTGGCTCTAGGTTTTGTCGCCTCCACTATCCTGATCCTGTGGAGATATGGTTCTATCTCAGACACTTACAAGAACATGGAATTGTTCCGATTAAGTCTCGTTGTTGTATGGTTTGCTATTATGGTTGAACTATTGAGTGAGCCATTCTACATTTTGAATCAGTATAATTTAAATTATGATAAAAGAGCGAAATTTGAAGGTGTCGCTATATCACTAAGTTGTTTTGTTAATTTTGGTATAGTGTTCTATTACAGAAACGAGAAAATTGCTGGTTTGGCTGTTTTAGCATTCACACTTGGCAAATTAACACATTCAGTGTTCCTATTCC
Organism: Wickerhamomyces quercuum; assembly: GCA_030556525.1. Lineage (NCBI taxonomy): Eukaryota > Fungi > Ascomycota > Saccharomycetes > Phaffomycetales > Wickerhamomycetaceae > Wickerhamomyces > Wickerhamomyces quercuum. The sequence continues at coordinate 115,161 of JAKTUE010000033.1, forward strand.
TATTCTATTTCATTGATTTTATCAAGTACAAGAAATCTTTGAACAAATTGGACAGTTCAAGAAAACTTCACTTAAGATTAACAAAGATTTACACAAGTGCTAGTCATTTCTATTATTTTGATGCTACGGTTTTGAATCATTTCTTCAAAATTTATCTAAATCTTATCCTAAAACATATCCTGACAGAAGGTGATAAATTAGTGATTAATTCATTGTGCTCGATTGAAGAACAAGGTATTTATTCCCTAATTTCGAATTATGGTTCATTACTAGCAAGACTAGTATTTGCACCAATAGAGGAAAGTTTGAGAAATTTCCTAACAAGAATACTGAACACAAACATATCCAGCAAGAACATCAAGTTGTCAATAACAATCTTACAGAAAATAATTTCATTCTATTTATACCTTTCAATCATAATAGTAATCTTTGGTCCATTGAATTCAGGCTACCTAATCCAAAAAGTCATCGGTAATAATTGGTCCAATACTGTCTCTGAAACGATACCAACCTATACCTTGTACCTACCATTATTAGCACTTAACGGTATCCTAGAGGCTGTTCATCAATCAACTGCTTCTGCCAACGAAGTTGTTTCTTATACGTTTTACATGTTTGTTTTCTCGTTGTTTTTTGCATTTAGTTCATTTGTCAGTATCAAATGGTTGGACTTATCATTACATGGTTTGATTCTTTCAAATATGATAAGTATGGTTTTTAGAATCGTTTATTGTTTTGGATTTATTCGTGATTATTATAAATCCAATAGTGTGCCTTTTAAACTATTCGAGATAGATTCAAGTACCAGACAAATTCTATCTTTAAGTTTAGCTATTTGGATAATTGATGTCTTGTTGTTTGGTGTGACTAGAAATTTGAAAGAACTATTTGGTAATGTTATTCTTGCTGGTGTTCTGTGCTCATTCATTCTTTATAAGGAAAAAGATCTGGTTCTTTCGATTATTAAAAGAAAACCTATAGCTATTAAAGAATGAAAAAATAATGTTAGAGAATAGACGTTTGATTTTAGCTACATGATCTTAATTGTAATCAGAAGAATTGTCATAAACTCTAATCATGATAACCGCTGCTAACAAAGGCATATTCAACGTACTTTTCCCATAAATTTTCCAATTTACTTTTATCCTCATCCTTACCATCTTTATCTCCTTTACCCCCTTTTCCACCACTAACATTAACATCCTCCGCTTGTAATGAAGGTGATAGTTTTGATGATTTTCCCAAATCTCTTGCTAATTTAATGAAGTCTTCCACTAATAAGCTTTTCAAATTCAATGGAGCATCAGTAGATTTATACTCAACTTCATAATCGAATGGTTTTTCCCCTTTGTTCACTGATTCTAAATCTAGGTAGTATTGAACAAATCTTGTAGGTGAGAACAGTTGTGGTGTATATCCTGGGCCTAAAGGAGCATCATCTGGTTTTTTCTTTGGTAAAGATGGGTCTGGCTTCTTACCTTTTCCCTTTTTGCCCTTTCTTTTCTTTCCTTTTCCCCTCTTGCCCTTTCTTTTCAGAAGCTCAAAGAGAGTGTCATCGTCTTTTTCTTGATCTTCATCTTCTTGATCATCTCCATCATCAAATATCTCTCTATCTAATGACTCAAAAAACTCACTCCATGGTCTTGGCTCAATTTCAAAATCTTGCTCAATACCAGTGATATTATATTCCCAGACTCTAAAACCTGGGTTGAAAGTGGGTACGACACTAGCTGCCACATTAGTGATTGCATAACGTTCAGCATTCTTACCGGCTCGTAATGGTTTCTTAACATCAGCATAAATAAAAGATCTGACATCATTAATATAGCTCTCCTTATTTGTTGGTTTACCGCTAAGGGAATGTGCATCGTTTGAAGCAATAGCAACGTTCAAATCGTGTTCAGAAACATTGAAACCAAACTCAAGGTACAATGTCTCTAAATCTTTTGTAACTTCATCTATACCATCTTTGAAAATATGGAAATCGTTTTGGTCAATTTCATTACCTTGGGTATTCAAAGAACCTATGTAAGAGTTATAAGCCTGGGTAGAATCAACAGGCACAAAATGATCAATGTTCATATGTCCATAGACACCACCGATTATGATATCTCTATATTCATGTAACCAAATAGCAAATTTTCTGTAACAAGTGATATCATAATTTTTGGGCACCGGAGGAACATGGCCACTTAACCAAACTTTCATTTTACGTTCTCTCAACTCGTCCAAAGTAACTCCTAACCAGGTGAACAACTTGTAACCGGGATCCTTCTTATTGTCACAAGAGTCCACTAAAGGATTTGATTTGAAAAGGTATAAGGTATTAATCGACAACACAGCCAACTTGTTAGGAATGACTTCGTTGAAATAGTAAGCACCTCTTTCAAAGATATGTAGCTGCTCCTGAGGTACGAAACTTTGCCATATGGCCCATAGTTCTCTAGTCTGTAAAGTTGGGCCTGGAGCAAACAGGTTATGAGGATATACGTCATTATTTCCCAGGCTTGGAACAACAGGGACATCATAATGCCTTGGATCCAACTCATCACCGTGGAATATATCGTGGAATGCAATAGCTACCTCTTTATTCATGTCAAATATCTGCATTTCCGTTCTTGGTATTCTTCTATCGTTATCATGACGGATATTATCCCCCGTCCATATTACGAAATCGATCTTGTCTCTCAGATTGGTCTTGATCCATTCCAAGGTTTTATTCATTAGAATCATAGGAGAGTCACAACCCAGGATAGCATCTCCATATTTCGAGGCACCACTAGAACCTTTTGATGGCTTTCCCCTATGACACGCCTGTTCAATATCCGCACCTTCGACGTAATGCTCATCTGGATGGATATCGGTGATATGCAGGAATCTTCCATGAATTTTCTGTTTTCTATGTTGATGACTTCCCAATGCATCTATGGTGGACGATGTGATTTCAACCGGTTTTATTGGTGTTAGCCCTAGTCTTTCGTATTCTTCTTCGTTTATATCAATGTGCTTGACGGTAATGGTGCTGTGTTTACTATTGAGTTGATCAAGGGAAGCTGGCTGTTCTTTGTTGTGTCGATATTGGCAGTAGTACAATACTGATGCTGTTATTAGGACAAAGATGATGTTCAGCCACTTCAGCACCGAATGCTTTCTCTTGTTGTTCACTGCAAGGCTCTGCTTCTGTGTGGGTATCACACCCATCTTTAGGTATTTCTTGGAGTGGTCAGAGCTGCTTGGTCCTCTCGAAGCCTTAAATAAATTGGTTTCTGCTCATTCATTTCAATGGTTACAGCCAAAACGGAATATGGGTCCAGCCGGGTAATCTAACATGTGTTGATGTTTCCGAAAAGAGGAAATTCCCTAATTGGACCGAAACACTCTACTTAAAATTGGATGAACCCCAGATTATGGGGAATTTATGCCTGGTTGACAGAGGGCTGATAGGTTCATAGTTACCAATATCTACTAAAGAAGATTAAATAATGTTGAATTGATGATTTAAATGATTTGAATATGGAGACACTTTTTTTTTACTACAAGTTCATTAATATCTTCCATAATCGAGACATCTAATTCTTCTTTTCATAATTCAAAGCATAATCTATAGCAGCTTTATAACCGTAAATAGGACCTAGACCACATATCACAGCTACAGCTTTATCGGCTAAATAACTCTTGTGTCTGAACTCCTCTCTTGCGTGGACATTTGTGATGTGGACCTCTATGAATGGAATATCGACACCTAGTAAAGCGTCTCTGATAGCAACAGAAGTATGAGTATATGCACCAGCATTGATAACAATGAATTCCACGCCTTCGGTTTTCGCTTGGTGAATACGATCAACTATGCCACCTTCGTGATTGTTCTGAAAGGCATACAATTGGGCGTTGGAATTGAAAGATTTAATCTGTTGTTCAGCATTTGATTCGACTTGTTGAAGGGTCGTTGAGCCATATTTCTCAGGTTCTCTTTGACCAAGTAGGTTCAAGTTCGGGCCGTGGATCAGTAGAATCTTAGAGACCATTGCAGTTGTCTGTCTATCTATTTACTGATTTGATCTGGTTGTTTTTGTAGTTTGGTGTTGGTTTTGCTTGGGAAGCAGCGTTACAATAGATTTTTCGTCTCTCGAAATTTCTTGTATTGGCACTACTGTATATACTAGGATTAAGGGTTTCAATAAAACTCAATTGATAGTGCCTGCAATCTCTTTTTTGAGACAGTAAGGAGTATACTAAGCAGCTATGTCGCAAGTCGAGCATAGACCAGAGAGTGATTGATTAATAGCTCATTGAAATACGTCATTAGATCACAGAAGCTTTAAGCGAGAGAGTGACATGAGTCTTCTTGATCATGTAATTATTGCTTGTAAAGCAGGATTGCCTCTTTCGGAGAACACATTGATCTGGTCCAACAGTTGTTCGAAAGAGTCCACACCAATCACGGTCCAAGGGCTATCAGAATATATGTAGTGTGTATGCGAAATATCAAGGAACAAGTAAAAAGAAGTTAAGGGCCAGGGCACGGCAGGGGTGATTTGATAGTTTTCCTATTTACAATTGTGTCTGCCTAACTCTGCGTGTGTGTGTGTCTACTGCGTGTACTATCAATTCTGAAAATGGAAATTCTCCAGATCTCAGTGCTTCGCTCCACTCACTTTTTCCTCAAGTTTTATTAAATTCAAAAAGTGTTCCTTCGATCTATTCTTCTTAAACCCTCTGTTCATTATTATTTGTTCGCGAATCGCGTCTTTCTTAGATTAATTTTTAACTGTGGGCACGCGAATACTAATTTAATACTGTACGCGTACGTCTGAGCGTGCGTGTGAGCGTTAATAATAGGAGATCGGATCAAGTAACGGTTACCGAGTCATTGGAAAGGAAAAGAAATTGTCATAGGCGTGTGTATCACGGTAATATAGTATTGTAGGCATTCGTGTCCAAAAGCGAACTAAGACTATGTATGCCTGCAAAGAGTTATTCATACTGTTAAAGAGGCCAGTTCATTCACCATTTGACCGGGCACAAATGACATTCTCCTGGCTGCTAGGCCAGTCATCCCTCTTCTCTCCCACTCTGTGCATGGCGACTACTCACTAACCACTATCCCTCTAATCCAATCCATTCCAATATAAAGTAGAGTAGTCGCTTCCATCAAGGAGGGGCGTGCCCCTTTGCCAAAAGGTAAACAACCCCCTTCACTCAAAAGACGCGGTCTTGAGATTCAAAACAAATGGCACAACGCACAGCTGCGCATCATCAAACGCGATCAATTGATGCTCCATTGCTGGGAGATGTAGGTAATTTACACATCGTTTCGCCTCCTGTACACACTCAAGTGCAAAAAAGGTAAACAAATTCAATTTACAACCTTGTTTTTTAATTGTCTGGCGTTAGTGACCTTCCACCTTCAAGACCTTACAGTACAAAATACCAAACTCATATATATTCCCAGATCATTCCTTCACTTTACAACTCTTCCCAGTCCTCTCGCTACTCTTATTTCTTGTGCTTTTCATAAACCGTTACTTCTACCTTCACTTGAAGTAAAGCATCACGCTACGATAACATTCTCTTTCCGTTTACCATCATTCTCTGTTCAACGACAACAACGACAACAACGACAACAACAACAACAATAACAACACGCTCATTTATAGCTTACTGTTCTTGCAAATAGCTGCTCCTCTTTCTGCGTTTTCGTGTTCACCAACCAGACAGTACTGCCCATCATAATATGTCAATAGCTATGTCTGCTTCTAGACCTTCTTTACCGTCTTTTGCTTCTTTATCTTCAACAAGTGTTTCTGATGTTGCTGATAGAAAACTTCCTCCATTATCAGCCTTATTCCGCACTCATTCAGATTCAAATATCAAACATCCTGTTTCTCCAACTTATGGTTCTACCAATTTGAGTTCGCACATCTACAGTTCATTCCCAACACCAGCATCTATTAAGAAACCGGTTAAATTACCTTCTTTCGATTCTCTAAAGTTCGATGACAAGAAATCAGTAGAGGAACAACCATCTTTGTTACAACCACAACGTTCCAAATCTTTCTCACTACAGACTTCAACTCCACTGTCCAATAACGCCATTATCAAGCTATCTCCATCCCTATCTGCTGTTAAATCAAACCATTCGATACCAACAGGCTCTTTCAAACTTCACCATGCTACTGATGAGTCTCCATTAGTTGAGAAGAGATCATATGCATTCATTTCTCACTCTCCTTCCACTTACCCATCTCAAGAACCTTCGATCGATAATGCCCAACTAGCAAGAAGAAAAAGAAGAAGAACTACTCCAAGAGAACTATCAATCCTTCAAGAGGAATTCGAAAAAGGTTCCACCCCAAATAGAATCAGAAGAAATGAGATTGCTAAAAGAGTTGACATGACTGAGAAAGCTGTGCAAATATGGTTTCAAAATAGAAGACAGACATTGAGGAAACAATCAAACGCTGAAAAAGAAGTTCATCATATTGAACCGATTTATATGCCTCGCCAACTATCCCCAAGGGGATCAACTCCAATCAGAAACCAGCCAATCATATTGGCCAATCCACCATTACATCCTCATCAACAACAGTTCCCTCAACAACCACTTCCACAACCTCATTCCTCTTCTCCAGTGAGATCACATCCAGCTAACTCGTCATCTCCTTCCTCCATTTCAGCGTCAAGAGTGGAAGAAACCAGCAGTCCGGTTAAATCAACTGTTCCTTCTGTTCAAAATCTACTGGTAACACCATCAAGACCAACGAGAGCATCCAAAACCTCTCCAATGGCTGGGTCGACGCTCACCTTCAGATTGATGAAGACTACAGCCCCAACACCAACAACCACTATACCATCAATCACTGAGAGTGCTGCTGCTCTCTCTGCTGGATCAGCAGATAAGTCGCTGACACCAGTCAAACAACAACAAAGACAGCGTCAGAAACCAGTGATGAGAGTCAATCCAACACCCCCAAGAATACACTCGTCTCCGGTGTTGAACAAGGAGAATGTCTCCCCAACGAAAAAAGCAGCCCGTCCTCAAGAAAGTGGGTCCAGAGGTCTGGCTGTGAGAGAGCCATTGAAGGAGTTGAGCTTGAATGGGGATGTCGTTAAGCCTAAACAAGAAAAGAGAGAAAACGAGGATGTTGCTGCCGATTTAATCAAGTTGAGAAGTTGGAAATGAAAACTGTATGATGATTGATTTTGCTATTATATCCCCATTTTAGTTTTTAGAGCTAGATTCTGTGGTTAATGACTTTTAATGTATTACGATGAATATTTTGATTTTCTGTAATGTACTTAATTAATCTCTCTTCTCTGTCTACGAAGAGCTGGTTCCAAAGACAACATCTATTTACTATTTACGCAGCATTCAAAAACGATTCCCTCAGCACAAAATTAACCACTCGCTATATCTACATCTCTCATTTAAATGATTATAATAATCTTAATTCAATATACATAAGAAAAAAAGACAATTTTTTTGGATGTGAGATAAAACGATTCAAACTAGAAGACAAATCTTCAGCTTAAACTCTCTTACCACGACGACCAGTAGTTTTGGTATGTTGACCTCTGACACGTAAACCCCAGAAATGTCTGATACCACGGTGAGCTCTGATTTTCTTTAATCTTTCTAAATCATCACGTAATTTGGATTCCAAGTTGTTGGCCAAGACGTGGTAGTCTTTACCATCAACAATATCTTTTTGTCTGTTTAAGAACCAAGATGGGATTTTATATTGAGTTGGGTTTTGTAAGATGGTGACAACTCTTTCTAATTCTTCTTGGGTTAATTCACCAGCACGTTTGTTTAAATCAACATCGGCTTTCTTTAAGACCAAGTTGGAGTAACGACGACCAACACCACGGATAGTAGTTAAAGCGTATTGAATTTTGATTTTACCATCAACGTTAGTGTTTAACAAACTATGTAAATAAATGTTAGTAAATCCATCAATATAAAATTATGATTTAGGAAATTAGAGAGAGGGGATATTGACTTTTCTTCCCTTTGGACCAGTTGAATAGATATCTTAAATGAAGGCTATTTCTCCTAGATGTTAAAGGACCATGTTCTTGTTCACTCTTGGAATAGAATTTGATAACTCTCTAAAACTGATGAGTCTGTGATGTTTGATCTAGTTCAGTAATCGGTGTCGATCCAAATTTCAATATGTTCTCTGCAAGGACTGTCAGAGATCATCTTTTCGAATCCGAATTCCTAATCCTCCCATATGGCCTATTCTTGGTACTTTCTTGTTGATTCTTTCAATAGTTTTATAAATTTCTTCCAGAAAACGATTCAAGTCTATTCCCTCTCTACTGTTTCCTCTGTGTATCTTGAACGTACCGTAAAATGTGTTGGAAACTACCTGATTCTTGGACAACTAAAGACATCTTGAACTGCGTTGATACTGAACTCTCTCTCTTCAAGATGTTGTTTGTAGTTCACCTACTTGGTACTTTTCAACTTTTGCTAACTCACACAGAGTCGCGGGAAAGTGAGACTGTGAAAAAACTTCGATGCGGCGCTTACCAAAACTCGTTAACTATGAAAATCAGAAACTCGCAGTGAGCTTACTCCAGTGTAGCCCATACACCCAAACACCACTCCTGGATTTTTTGTTTCTGATTCGCGGATCAGGTATTAGGGCTTGAATATCGTATCACGTGAGTGCGCAAGGGCTACTGAGTAGTAGAATCGTTAATACATGGAATCTTTTCTATTTACATTATATATGATATGATGTTCCCTCCTTCTTTAGGAAATACAAATTTCACTCAGTTAATGTTATCGTACTGGTTGTATAACCATTCCAATGAGTTGAAATCGATGAGGACCTTATGAGCATTCAATAAATCTCTAACCTGAACACCTTCCTTCTGTATCACATCTATTCTCTTTTGGAATGATTCGGTTGAATCTAGCAAATTCTTGGAATATTCATTAGTGACGAATAACAATTTAGTTTTTTGCAAATCATGGGCTTTCAAGAATAAAGAAGTGGCTAATGAATCATCTGTGACTAGATCCAAATCATTCTCAAGAACAACCAATTCACCTTTTCTATATTTCTCACTTAATGCAATTCTAACAGCTAATGCATATACTTTTTTTGGCAAATCTGAAGTCATATCGTTTGGTGCGGTTCTTGCTAAGGCAATACCACCATCGTGTCTGATTGGAGAACCTCTATCACCGGTACGTGCTCTACCAGTACCCTTTTGTGGTAATAATTTCTTTCTTGAGTATCCCATATCAGAACGACCTTTTGGATTGGAGGAACCAACACGCTTGTTATCCGCATCAAATATGACGGCCTTCCATAGTATATCACGACGTAGTGGGGTGTTTAGTAATGAGGTTGGGACTGGTTGAAATTTGTTTGGTTTCAAAGATGGGAACTCTCTCAATGTTGTCAAGACGTATTTTGGTGGTTCTTAATAATGATGTCAGTATGCCTCTAGAGGATAAAGAAGAAGACTTGCAAACGAACTTACTTTGTGCATGTGTGGATATTGATTCTGGAACAATTGTTCTGGCTTCAGTAGCTAGAGTTCTCTGTGTTATAAATTGATTGTTAATATTTACATTGATATCGTCAAAAATCACATAAAATATACTAACCACTTGAGATCTTGAGACCGAGAAACTTCTGGAAAACATATTTCACCTCGCGATCCAATGTATCAGTGATAGAAGAGTTGAATTTAGTTCAGAATTAGTGAGATAACCAACAATCAACTATATTATCTTTGATGATTGCCATACATTCGTAATTTTTCAGTTTTCAACTTTTTCAATTTTTACATAATCACAGCCGGGTAAAATTAGCTGATATGAAGAAGTCGGTTAACTTGACTTATGAGAATCAGCTAATAAAGCAGAAGTTGAAAATAATGTCTTAAAGGATATGAGACTGTTTTATCTTTAATGAATGGTCATAAAAAATGTTTAGGCCAATCATAAACCATCCAACAAACGCGTTTATGCCAACGTATCCCCAATTCTATATGTGGATTCTAATGCAAACCGATTGTTTAAACTACAGCATGGAACATTATCTATAATTTCGAAACACAAATCAAAATCAAATTATAATTATTGTTATTTAACATATATATATGACAAAAGTGCCCTTTGAATGATTCCAACCATGACACTGTGAAACACTATATTTGAAAATAATAGCAATAGTCTACTCTCCCTTGAACCGATAAAAAAACCATATAACACCTGGAAAATCTGTTTAAAATCATATAACATCTCTATCCTTCATTTTCTCTTCAATAGCTATGACTTTCGACAGGTAGATATCCCAATGAGAAAAGTTTCTGAACAAATATGGCCCAAACTCATAGATCTTTATTAATTCAACTTTAATTACCATCAAAGTTTCTAGCATTAGTGAATTTCTGATTTCTTGAAATGCCCATGCTCATTAGAATAATTATAGATGAATAAAATCCATTCAATAATGCAAGATCACCCTTTATAAAACATTTCTAGCTTTCTGCATGCATCAATCAAATTTTGTCCAGATCTCTCTTTTTCTCTCTAATCTCTAATCGATAGTTGATTTTCGTCCTTAAAAACCTCTATATTCCCAGTTTGTAGCAAATCGAATAACAATAGTAAACCGTAAAAAAAAATTATCATATAATGTAGCAAATATTAGTGTATCTCTTTCATTTTAAAGTAGCATAATCCCGTATATAATCAAACCAGTCATGTGTGTATAACATTATATCGTAAACGGAGCCATAAAAAGCAACAACCATAAATTAAAACCATAATAGCAAACCCAAGTAGATAAAAAAATCACATAAAGTATAGAAAACCAGAGCAACCCCTTAAACAGGTAAGATGAATAAAAAGAAAATAAGCAAAAGTGTAACAATAAGTGTAGAACTGAAAGAACTGAATTCTCTAATAGTGAAAGTCAAAACAGAAAGGTAAATTGACAAGAGGCCAAAACAATGAATACCTAAGCAACATGCTTTAATCAACAATCATCAATTCCAAATTGAGTTGCTAACAAATCTTGAATTGGTTTGGGAATTCATACCAAAATAACCAGGTTGTTGTGGTTGTTGTTGCTGTTGTTGCTGCTGCTGTTGTTGTTGAGAATACTCATCGTATCCACCATAGCCATTGAAACCTGAAGGGCCCGAGATGGAACTTTTTGGGCTAAACGTCATATGACTCATCATGTTAGCAGATGCAGGATTAGACTGCTGTTGGTATTGATAATTATCATTGTTGAAACTACCATAGGATGTAGGAGACAACGGGGTAGTGAACTGATTGAAGGAAGATTGCTGTGTAGGTGATGTTGAAATGATGTTTGCATTGAGGTTGTTGGTATTCCAAATGTTTTGATTGAACTCAAACCCACCAAATGAGTTTGATGAATCGATTTCGATTGAAGAAAGAGATGGGGAATTGATTTGATTTGGATGTTTCATGTTCGTGTTCACTGCACACATCCAGATTCGAGTTTTGTAAACCCTGAATAAATCACGAACCAAGTCTCTGAAATCAATACGATGATTCGCAGCGTAGTAAAAAGTCAGCTTTCTTCTGTCAAATTGGTACTCAGCGTCGATGATCTGCATATTTCCACTAATTTGGCTCATTGAGGTTGAAGTGGTATTTGTAGATGGAATTGACTCAATCTTGAACACACAAATCTTCTTGGCCTTCTCTTCATCACTCAACTTCGTCAATAGTTGTAGAACTTCCTGTGGATTAGCAAACCTCAAGATTGGTTTAGGAAAATGTAATGTTGGCACATTATTATTCAATGGGCCAGAAGTTGAACCGCCAGTGGAAGATGGGATACCACCAGAAGAAGCAGCATTACCAATAGAGCCTGGTGGAGTTGGATTAACATTACCAGATGATGAAACACCACTGAAAGAATTCAAAGCAGCTTGTTGTTCCATAAATTGCAAGTATTTCAGTAATCTAGCTTCATCAATAGAAACATCCAACTTGACAACTTTTCCTAAATCTTTACCTCTATCAGCTTCAACAATGACCAAATCACCAATTTTCAAGATCAAAGATGAGTTCTCTGGTAAGTAGAAGACATCAATACGGCCGCATTTGAAGCTAACCAAAACTAATTGCTGAGAAGGCAAAGAGTTTGTGTTTTGGAACTTTGGCAAGATGACTGTTTGACCAGGCTCTGCGTTTAACATTAAAGACTCGAAATTTGAGGAGCTTAATGAGTCAACAGTGATGGAGATTCTCTTATGAGGGTCTTGAGTGAAATAAAAATCTAGTTGTTTATATGACTGGACCAACTGTGGAGTTGATTCGTTGATTATTGGCTGGCTTTGGGAAGGTGGTGGGGAAAGGGTTGCCTGTTTATTGTAGATACCATGGTCGGCAAGGTTGTGAATGTTGCTGTCTAGAGTAAAGGGTAAAGAAGAGGCATATGAGTCAAGAGAAAACCTTCTAGGAGAGTGAACATTATTGCCATTCCCGCTGTTGCTGTTTGACCAGTTGACCTGGTCGTTGAAGTTGTTGTTTGCACCGCTGTTTGATGGCCAGGCAGTATAGTTCTGCTGCAGCTGTTGTTGTTGTTGTGGGGTCTGCTGATTTTGAGGTGGAGGATAAAAATCAGATGCTCTTCTCTGGGCCTGCGCGTTATAACCGATCTCAAACGTAGACTGAGGCGATGCGAAAGCGTGTGTTGCTGCTGAAGGAGTGAAATTGCTGTTTTTGGTGTTGCTGCTCCAGATGGATGAGTTCAGCTCGAAGGGGTCCAGTGAGTTGTTGTTGTTGTTGTTATTGTGTTGCATGTTGGCTGAGTCTGTGTTTGTATTTGTATTTGTATTTGTTGTTGATGGCAAATTAGCCATGTTATAGTCGCTTGACGTGAGAGGCGACTTTATGGAGTCCAGTAGTGACGCTCTTCTCTGCTCGGACATCTTGTGACACCAAGTAGTCTGTTTGTATTTAGTAGAGTGATCTGGGGGAGAGAGAAAGAAGATATAGTTGTGCTGTGGTTTGGCCGGTGGCAAGTTGGGTTTATTTATATACCCAGGGCTTCCTGTATTTATAAGAGTATGTGCTTCTGGGGTTTTTTTTGCCAAAAAATTCCTTACGCAGATGAATATGTCATTGTTTGGGTTTTTTTATTGTTGTTTTTGGGAGGTGTCAGCCAATCTTGTTACTGCCACGCGCAAATCTGTCCGTCTGCCTGGAGAGAGGTTTGCCACCTCCTCTTGCTGGCGGGGGCCCGTCGCTAGCCACTACACCACTACGCATAGGCAACTGGGACACAGTTACTGGTTAGATACCATAACATACCACACCACTATTTAGAAGTCAGCAATGAATATTTAGCAACTCATCTTACCCGAGCATCAGTTGCTCTATTTCTACAAATCTCTCTATATATTGTCTGTTCACTTAGTTCGACAGCACCTCCCCGTCTCTGCCTATTACTTGCGCCAGCATATTGAGAGCGTTTTATGGTTTTCGCTGGCCGCGTAAAACCACTCCCTCATGGCCCACTTACTTACGGCCACTGATTGAGAAAGGAGTATCAATGGTCATGGGCTTCCCACCCTCATCATCTAAATCACCCACTAAAATGCCACTACACTTCGGTATGACCCCAGTTCAGGCAATCAATGTCCGCTACTTTTTAAACAATCAAGAGTTATGCACTCACTAAGTTTAAAGTGTTGGCAAGTTGCAGCCAACAGGCGCGCATCTATCCATAATGGATTATCTCCACAAGGGCCACTCGCAAAAAAAGACGATCTCGTTGTTGTTGTTGTTCGATGTACGCTCAGCATACAGAAAAGTATTCTCTCACCGACTTCTAGATCTAAATTCTGTTCTGTTGTTCTGTGAGAGGAGTGCGGGTCTGATCTTCCTGCCCAACACAGCAAACAGATAAATAGCAGGCGGAGACAAACAGCCTGAGGGCTGAGGGCTGACAGGCCCTGACAGGAACTCGCGCCCTAAACGTCACTTTTGTATCGTATCACCCTGGCAAGCAGGACTTAGCGAAAAAGTGACAGTCCCTTGTGAGGGGATCTGGAGTCGCGCGAAGCAAAAAACAAAAAACACTATATTGTCAGTATTAGGCAACTTTCCTTTTTCAGAGATATCGCATAGTCAGAATAGTTACCCGTTGCTCATCGCATAAGATCTGAAAAATTTGAACTGCTATACAGAAGAAGGCACAAAACGAGACAGTATCTGTTACCCAAAAGTTAAAGCACTGCACTTTCCAACAAAGCTATGAGTGCTAAAACAAGATACTACTTGGAGCAGGTACGTTTCCCTTTCACATATAATAAACAACACACAATCTTGCTCACTAACTCTCGTTTCAGTCCGTTCCAGAACTTGAAGATCTAAGTCGTAAAGGTCTGTTCAACAAACAAGAAATCAACCATATAATGAGAAAAAGAACCGATTTCGAACACAGAATCAGTTCAAGAGGTTCAAAACCAAGAGACTACTTGAAATACGTTGAATTTGAGGCAAATTTAGAAAAGCTAAGAAAAAAACGTTATCATAGATTAAATTCCGTTGGTTTGATTGATTCAAAACCTTCAATTTCAGATTGGTCACAAGAAAGAAGAATCTTGTTCATATTTGATAGATCAATCAGAAAATTCCCTGCCGATATGCTTCTGTGGGAATCGTACTTATCATTTGCTAAAAGTGAGAAATTATTCAAAAAGATCTATAAAATTTATACTCAATTATTACAATTACACCCAACATCCATCGAAAGTTGGATTAGTGCTGCCAGCTTCGAATTCGATTATGTTGGAAGTGCCAAAAATGCTAGAATTCTATTTCAAAGGGGTTTAAGATTCAATAAGGATTCAAAAAAATTATGGTTAGCCTATATCAAATTTGAACTGAACTATATCGTGAAGTTGATCAACAGAAGAAAGATCCTTGGTTTGATCACGGAGAAACAGCAACTGGAACATGAACGTTCTGAACAAATTGCAGCTCAGACGGATGACCACAACTCAGATTTGATCCAATTACCGGATTATTCGAACGATGAGTTAAAATCAGAATTAAACTCTTTACCTGATGCTGATATTAGTATGTTGGGAAATCCAGAGACAAATCCTGCATTGAAAGGTGATGTTGTTTTAACTATTTTTGATATTTTCCTTGAAACCCTGTTCAAGTTGAAGACAAATACATTCATCACTGAATTTCAGTTCAAATATGAGATTTTGATTGAAATTTTAAACATTTTCAAGTTCTATGATACTTTGAATAGAGAATACTTATCAAATCACGCTATTCAGTATATATTAAGACAGTTTCCAAATGAGTTACAAATAATTGTTCTTGATATTACATTACCTTTAAGATTCTTGAACATCAATGATGAACAATTCGTTGATAATTTACAAAGTTCAACCAAGAAATACATGGCATACAAATCGAAGTTGAATGATGATGATAAATTGAGCTTGAAGAAACTATATTCTGATTTCTTGATTGACACATTCTTACATAATGATGCAACTTCACAAGATGAAGAACAAGATGATAATAACGAAAGAATTAAACAAATTCTGCAATCAATCATTAAGAAATTATAAACAATACCTTATAGATAGACAGAGAAAATAGAATAAATATCATCCCAATGTGCTTTAATCCTTTTTTTCAATTCCAAAATCATTGGATTGACGTAGCTTTAACACCTTTTTATTCACTTTACCATATAGCAACCAAATAACCAAGACGGCTGTGATAACAGAACTCAACAATGCAGTACCAGCCAATTTCCAAGTGGTTAACCGGTCAGCAGGTTTCAAATCGAACGAAGTTGCTGCACTTTCCCCCAGTTGAGCATCATACCATACGTTATTTAGTTCTAGTGTGATCGGATCACCAATGATATATCTCTTGGAAGTAGTACCTGAACTAAAGGCACTGATACTGCCAATCTGGCCTTTTTCCGAATCAATCAACCCAACAACGTTAAGACTTGTATCGATGTCCAGATGACTTGATTCCAAATTCCCTCTGAAATTGAAAGTCAAAGGGATATTACCACCATTGAGAGAGTAATTTGGTATACGGCACGAAAATGGAGAGTCCTCATGGATGTATAATTGGAATAAATGGTAGACTTCATCAGTGAGCAAGAAGGTACAGTTGAATTTTGAATTGTGGTTGTATCTTAGACTCAAAGGCTCTTGGGTCTCGAAGCACTGTGGGAACTTGTCATAAACGATATTCTTCTCTGCGTCAAACTTGTGTTCACCGGTGTCGATCTGTCTCTGTATGCACTCGATGTGGACCTTGTCATCTTTTGAGTATGGAATTGGAGTGAGATGAGCTGACTTGAGAATGGGATATTGTTCTGGCTTCTTCGATGGTGGTGCGTCTGCTGTTTCCGGCGTGTGGGCAATGACCAGTGGTGCGAGGGCCAGTAGATTTAGTATCTTCATTTTGGGAAGAGTGCTTCTGTTTTGTGTCGATGTGTCGATGTCAGTTTGGTGGTGATTGATCTGTTGTTCTTTTCAAATTGAATTCCATCATGAAAAACAAAAGACAGAAATAGGAAATACTAAGAGAAAGAGCAGACACAAAATAGGAAGACCAAATATGACTAATTTTCTTTAATTAACAATGAGAAATATCACTTCTAAAGAAGAGAGTACACCGTCCAACAGCAGGCACAGTCAACCATCTTTTCCCACTCTACTCATTGTCCTAGCGACCCCTCCTCCTCCTCCTCCTCAGAAGGTTACGAAGCCCTGGTAAATGCGATGATGTTAAAAATTTTGAAATTTCGATCTAAACAATTACAAGCAAAACACGCTAGAAAACCCTTGCGAGATTGGGAGAAGCCATTCATTTGCTCAAGCGGTAATCACACAGAAAAGCCATGCTGATAGACCTGAATGTTCACTGGCCACAAGAGAGCTATGCCAAACTGCCGTCACCCCATGATATAATACAGTTGAAAAATACGCTTGCAACACTGGAAGATCTGGGATACACTCATGTTGTGCTGAATTACACTCTTAACCATAGCACAAAAGTGCCTGGCAACAATGTCAATCCTATAGACTTATCCCTGTTCAAGGAATTCACAGATAGATTGAAGATATACACAAGAGTCACTATTATAATCGACGAGCCAGCACAGGGACAAAGCATATCCAAATTACAGAACTCATTTGATATCGTTGCCGCATTGCCGATTTCAGAAAAAGGTTTGCTCCTGGCATGTAATAGTCTGGATATTGACTTGATTACTTTTGATTTTGATAATAGATTACCGGCTTTCTTGAAGCACAAAACTATAGGTGCCGCCATTAAAAAAGGTATCAAGTTCGAAATCACATATGCAAATTATCTAACTGATGGTCCAGCAAGATCGCAGTTCATTAACAATACGCTGAACATCCTAAGAGCCTCAAGAAACCAAAACATTGTAATATCAAGTGGTGCTAAGAATGCAACACAGTTGAGAAGCTTTGGAGATATCTTTAACGTATTGACCTTACTAGGTTTCAAACAATCCAATGAAAACATCATCAAAGATAAGGCAAGTAAGGTTTTGTTGAATGGTCGACTAAGGTTGAAAAGTTACAAGCAGACAGTAATGGTGGGTGAAGATGTTGTTAATGATGATGACTCTAAAGGGTTCAAAAGAAGCATTGATGAGATCAATGGAGGTGAAACATTTAAAAATCACTTCAAGAAATTAAGAGAAAGTAGAAAATAGTGTCAAGATGAAAGGGGGATAAAGTCCTGAATTTGGGAAGTAGACATTAGAAAGAAGGTAGCATGTGCTCATTCGCATTGCAATCTGATGATGCTTCAGCACAGTTCAATTGGTCTAGTTCAAGATAGGCTTAAATTAATCGAACAGAATTACTAAATATGCCTTTAAGGGCGCTGTCATGTTAGATATCTTGATACTAATGCTGTTATGATCACAAAACAAAGCAGGGTGTTTCTGTCACTATTATATAGAATAAATCACAACACTTACATATCTCTCTATCATCTATAAATACCATACTCAGCTTTATTCTTCTTATGAGGCCGTACAAAGTAATCATCAGTAAAAAGTTGTAAGCTTGCGTATGGATTCTTCTGTTCTTACTGTTACTTTTGTTTTCAGGGTAATACCCAATTGGACTATTCGAAAACAAACAAAATGAACTTTACTGAATAAAACAAAGAAAACGAATAAACAAACTAAGCAGCGTCTGACTCGTGTTCCCCCTGGAAACTGCTGAACACACTTTTCGAAATGTCACTGAACCCACCACTCAATGCTCCTACAGGTCCAGATCGTTCTGCTCGCACTGCTGACGTGAGGCTCACAAGTGAACAGATCACACAACTGATCAATTCCAATGCACCACCAATATTAGAGACCACCACTACCGCAACCAGCCAATCTTCCACTACAACGAGTGACGTCGCCTCAACTGAAGACGAGCCCCCAAAGAAGAAACACAAGAAGAAGTTTTTCCAGAAGAATCATGCAAGTCTAAAGCACCAACCAACTAAACCATTTGATGCATTCTCACCTACTCCTTTCAAACTAGCTGACTTGAAGTACTACCAGTTCATTCCTAGACAGGTAGAGATGGAGGAGTACACCAAAGTTATTAAGCTGAGCGGTGCTAACATGGAGTCTCAGAAACCATCTGCTGTGAGTCAACCCCCGCTCAAACCGCAGCCACCAACATTTCCACGAAAAGCTTCTGCTTCATCAAGTGCTTCACAACAAACAGTTGAAAAAGATGCAAAACCTTCAACAAACGATACTAAAAAGACCGAAGCTTCTGCTTCATCAAATGCTTCTCAACAAACAATTGAAAAAGATGCAAAACCGTCAACAAACGATACTAAAAAGACCGAAGATGATGGCAAAAAGCAGGCACAAGGCCCTAAGTTGGAAGATGATAGTAAAGCTAAAATTACAGAAACACGTCCAAAACCAGATCCAACTATCGTAGGATCAAAACTGTACTGGAGAGACTTGAAATTGTATAACCAATACCATCAGACAAGAAGATATGTTCAATTTGTTGTCCCAATTGGTCCCAAATCACCAAAAGTATTGCTGCTCTCTTCAAAGAAGAATTTAAAAGACTTCGTTCTGCCTGGTGGAGCATTGGCTTATGATGAGGATGAATCCGAAGGTGTACAAAGGGTATGGAATGAGATCTTTAAGGTTGACAAAGACAATGCAGATGATGCTACAAAGGATGTTCAATTCAAGCAGGTTTTGGGCACATGGTATAGACCAGAATTGAAAATTAACGTCTATCCATATGATCCAAAATTATCATTACTAAAAGAAGTGGTAAAAGTTTATTTGGTTCAATTACCAAAAAGAGGGAAACTAGGGTTCAATGGTATCTATGAATCTTTAAAGCCTGTTGGGTTCTATGATCTATATGATTCAAGCGATCCTCAGATTAAGAACATTCCATTGTTCTTGTCAAATTATAAATTTGAAGATCTAGAGATCTAAAGTAGAAATGAAATGAATTGAAACGAAATGATATTAAATGAAATGACTAATAAGACTCTATCTATCACTTTTGCACGTTAATAATTAGTTGCTATTAGTATTCTGGCTAGTTTATTCAAAGTTAACAGTGTTTATCGAAAAGGCTATACAAGTGGTAATCTACATTTTTTGATAGTTTGTAATAGTACAAATTTATATGCATCTAAATCATTATAACCAATTTTGCTGTCTAAAGAATTCAAAGATCTTGTTGGATTTATTAGGATCAATCTTTAAGAGCTCTTTACATGTTTTCTTCTTCAATACACCACCTGTTCTCAAACTTTCTCTGAAAAGAATCTCTTTGATAGCAATATATGGTTTCGGTAGGATCTTCAACGATAAACAAAGTTCTTGTTCATCTTCACTCAATAAGTTGAAATCGTTAGAATGCTGTATATCATTCCACGTGAGAGCCTTTCTCTTAACATCATTTGCCAATGGAGTTCTATTTCTTGCATTGATAATATGCTGTAGTGAATTAGCAGTATGTCTTGAACTAATTCCATTAGTGCTTGATAGCCCGTATCTCTGTAAATTGGCTAGTCTTTGGATCTTATCCTTTTCATATTTCAATCCAGAATCTAAAGTGGTTATACCATTTCTTCTCCATTCTTGCAATTGCTGAATTTTCAAACGACAATGTAGTTCAGCAATCATATCCGTTACAAAGTTCTCGAAATCTTTTGGTGTCATCACTCTAGCATAAGCTTTCAGTTTATTATATAGCTCTCTTTCCTCTTTCGATCGTTTCTTATCAATGCTTGCATTCTTACGATATTCCATAATACTATTATCAAATATCAATCTCTTCTTTTCAGCTCTTGATGTCAACTTTGAGTTATAGATATCCAAAATGGCCAATTTCAACTCAATATCAATCGTTTGATCATCTGGATCAAATATCATATCTTTCACTGTCAACTCGGCATCATTTTCAAACTCATGCTCAAACTCCAAACGACCAGGCATGAACCCTTGAACCTCATGACATAATGGAACGGAGGCAGTTGGTTTTCTAGGTGGTGGTAGGGGAGCATTCCTTCTCTCATCCAATCTTCTCTTTCTATTATTCGTAAATTCCCCCGGTGTTATATTACTGAAATCCTTATCCATCTCTGGGATAGGATAATCTTTTGAGTTTAGATAGATTTCCTCATAATGCTTAGCTACCTCATCTTTCGATCTTCCTCCTATATGGTCTGCGACATCTTGCCAATTACCTAGCCCAAGCGTCTGTGCACCTTGGATCAAGGCAAGTTCCTCATCAGCACCCCATTCTCTATCAAAAATAGGGTAAGCATGTGTCTCGATTACTTTATAGTCATGGAAAGGTTTATGACTGCCTGAGAATGACCCTTGTGAAAAACACGGAACACATAGGTCATATTCTGGACATATAGCACAACTTATTCTCACACGATTAGTACAATCAGCCGAACACACATCACAGTGGAACTTTGATGACATATTTTGACTGTTGGAGGAAAAAGGCGATTAGCTAGGGAAGCACAGAATTCAAGTTTGGACTGTAATTAAATAGCTAATGATTCTTCGATACTAACAGCTTTGTTTATTTGGGAATCGATATTGGTTTATTGCGTCTATCGTTGAGATCTTTGTTGTTTTTGTTGTTATGATCACGCTGTACGCTGCCGTGTATACGCTACTTGTATTACTCTCTCAAAACCAACTCAGAAGGTTTTTCGCGAAACCATCTCAGTCATATGACTAAAAGTAGGGCACAGATACAAAGTGTGATGTTCAGATGTTGAGCCGTCACAGAATCTTACACATCCAAACACCACACCTGGTATTTAATTTTTCGCAAATCGAGTTAAGAGGGACTCTTTCACGCTGAAAAAACAAACAATATTAATAAGAGGTTACGTAAGAATCCTTTAGCTTTCACACCAACAAATTTATCAAAATAATTTCAATCTTCTGGAAAGAGTGCTAAAACAACAACGAAGTACCACTAAACGTCTTATAATACAAAATGGTATGTGAAGATCAGGAGGCGAATCATGAATAGAATCAGGCAAAAGAAGGAGGTCTTTAGAAATATCAAAAAAGAAAGAGGAAGTTTACCAAGAGTGCATTCCAGTTGGCTTTTTATGTTTTGAGTGTTGGAGTTTCTGGAGTCAAAGAGATTCAAAAAGAATTTACATCGTCGAATAAGGGTTATAATCGATATTAGGAATCAGGCAATAATCCAATGATTCTATATGGCTCAACAATTTCTAGAAGTCGAAGAGGTATTTTCAAAGCTTTATATTATTTACCAAGAATCTCCCCAGAGACAAGAGCTAGCATAAAGAAAAAAACATCATATCATTTCTGTTGAGCCAGGGATCCTCTCATATGCGTTCCGATTTCACCTGGTATTCTATTCATTCCCTCAAATAAATGCTGGAACCGACTTACTAACACGTTTTAAAATAGGGTAGAGTTAGAACAAAAACCGTTAAAAGAGCTTCCAAAGCTTTGATTGAACGTTATTATCCAAAATTAACTTTGGATTTCGAAACCAACAAACGTTTAACTTCTGAAATCGCTGTTATCCCATCTAAACGTTTAAGAAACAAGATTGCTGGTTACACTACACATTTAATGAAACGTATTCAAAAAGGTCCAGTTAGAGGTATTTCTTTCAAATTACAAGAAGAAGAACGTGAAAGAAGAGATCAATATGTTCCAGAAGTTTCTGCTTTGGACTTATCTAACACCAAAAACCAATTGGAAGTTGATGAACAAACTGCTGACTTAGTTAAAACTTTAGGTTTCACTTTGCCATTATCTGTTGTCTCAATCTCTTCTCAAAGAGCTCCAGAACGTCGTTTCAGAAAAAGAAACTAGATTTGCTAGCTATTAATGATTTTATATTAGTTACATTCTTGGGGGAAATTTCTGTTGTATAAAAGAGTTTTGTTTAACATATAATTAAGCTTTAAAAAAAACAGATGTGTAGAGTCATAAGAAACTAATTGATGAACTTTTTGATATCTTCACCCAATTTTTGTAATTGCTGCATCTTGCTATTGAGCTCTTTATCATTGGCTTCTAATGATTGTCCATACTTATTGACAACACGGAAAATTATATTGAACTTGAAGTTCAATTCGGATCTTACTAGAACAACTCTTTTGACTAAATCATACTGTTTGTCAATAATATGAAAACCTCTTTCCACCCATTCATTGTAACTTGATTTTGCGATGTCAACATATTGAGTTCTGATTTTCTCATCATCGATATTTGCAAAGAACTCTTCGAATGATTTGAACTCATTTGGTATATTATCAATCAATTTAGTGTTAGTTGGTTGGAAAGGTAAAGGTGGTTCTATAGGCTTTCTCTCTCTTTGTATATTTTGATGGCGTTTTCCAGGGCTATTATCTGGGTCATTGATGACATCCTTTGTAATTCTTGAAAGGAGGATGGGAGTGCTTGAATCGTTGATAACATCCAATCTGACTTTCTTCTTTGGCTGATCACTAACAGGACCCACCCTAGATTCTTGAGATTTCGATCGTTTTCTAGTTGGAGTTTCATTCAATTCTTCGATGCTGCTACTATCAACGTTAGTCAACTTGGCGTCACTGACAATGTTTGGAGTTGGATTTGAGTTGAACTCATCCATATCAACAGTTTTCAAAAAGAATTTAGCAGATTTATCAACAATGCTATTGCGATGTTGATTATCGATCTGCTTCATGGAAGGTTTTTCAATAATTTTGATAGCAGGGGTCGATGGGACAGCATGATTTGAAGATGACGACGCTGATGACTTATTCTTAGGTTGTTTAGAAGTTGATCCAGATGATGATAAAAATCCAGTTGCAGTTGATGATTTAGACCTGATCAGAGGAACCATTGGTTCAGATTTGATTTTAACCTGCTTTTTGAGCTGGTCATTGAGTCCTGGTTGCCTCGAAGAAGCTGAAGAGGGCTTTTTTGAGGTTGATGGTTCGACCTTAACACTGATGTTGTTATTCTTATAGGAGTTAGAATTAGAATTAGCCGCTGACATCACAAATGCTGATAAAGACAAGGTTGTTAGTTCATATTAAGTCCGGAGCCTAGCACCTCGATTGGAAGTATTATGGTACATTTTTAGAGAAGATGATTAGCGGTAGCGTAGTGCCTTGTTCTGTGGTAATTTCATAGAAATATAAATGGATTGTTTTTTTTGTTGATCTGTTTTTATTTTGTGCCAAAATTTCAAATAAAAGCGTGAAAATCGAAATCAGAATCCAGTACCCGGGAAATGGTGGAAATAGGGGATAGGTATTAGCATATATTAACAGTTAGAGGTTTAAGGACCTGGCTGAATATTCAACTCACAACAAAAGGGGCGTACTATACATAGGACAGATAAGTCACGTGACTTTGATTTAAATTATGTTTGATCATTGTTAGGAAGATCCCATTACAACTCTCTTTTACTCTTCAGGGGTTGTAGCTGCAAGAATCTCTTTGATAACATATGATTTTAATAGCTTTAGGAACTTTTATAAGTTTTGAAGTAACAAATTTAGACTAATTGGATATCATACTGTACTATCTTTTATTAAAATTTTGCAAGAAATTACGTTGGAATAATTTGAATTTATCCCTTATATTGTAATTTAAATTAAACAATAAATATATATTGATTGTAACACTTTCGTTTTCAAATAGATCTGAGAATCATTATTTTTAGGAGCACCAGCTCAAGATCAACTATTTTTTCTATGGAGTGCATTGTTTTGTGTCAAACTCGGAGGCAAAGAAAAAAAAGTGCGGATTCAAGGGGTGTGACGTCAGATGAAGAAGATATAGGCTAAAGACATACTGAACTACTGGTAACGAGAAGAGTGGCGTCGCAGGGAAGGAAAATAATACGATAACAAAGCTTCTGTTTATTTGTTTTCGTGTTATCGCCATCTCCACGCTAAATTATGTATCGAGTGACGGGTGATAATTGTTTGGGTTGTCAATCGTACTAAAAAGTACGGTTCCGGCAAACTGACCTGGAAATGGATACAGCCATCTGGAACAAATGGAATAGCCTGAGCACAGAGCACACACGCAGTAATATGGAACTGGCCCTCCTCAGGTAGGCAGCAGTAAACCGGACCATGTAGGCCACACAGCATAAGCAGAATCACCACATATGCGGGCTGTGTCTGCTACTCCTCTTTCAATTACCACTTCCAGTTAAGTAGCAATTTTTTTTTTTTTTTTTTTTCACTTTAGACTTTAGCAAGTCTGTAGCTTGAACAGGTGCTTCCATCCAGAACAAGTATTTAGTTCGACGATATTCCTGGATGATCCTTGTTGAGTTTCAGCCAAATCTATAACGTTTATTATAACATCTCGATTTTCTGTTTGAGACGTTTATCCTCCCTCCCAGGTCTCTCTACCCGATTAGAGGGTGCTATCGTGCATATTATATATAATAGCTCATCAGATTCCCAGAAAAGTATAAAGTGAACCCACTTTTCGCTTAAAACCCCTTTTCTCCCAGACCTACATTTTACTTCTATATTCTTTGCTAACATTTATCTTACATATCCAAATCACCCAACTAAAGCTATGAGTGATCTTATTCTGGTTCATCCTAATAACAAGCTCACAAGAGTGAATAGTCTAACTATTCCAAGCTTGGAAACATATAGAGCTTCATTACAAAATCAGTTAGAAGAGCTCAAAGACCCATCATCTTCCAATGATTCAAAGCTACTGTCAAACCTCGATAAGGCAAGACTTGAAAGACTAACTAACTTCAAACAGTCTGAACTAAAATACATTGAATCCTACATCAAGATCCTAAAATCCCTTGACTCTATCTGCAAAACATGCGCGATCGACGGATCCGATGATTACGATTATGAAAAGGAGGATGAGATTTTGAACAAGATCGAGAATGAGATGAAGGTCTTTAGATCTCTGGAAGCTGATTTGATAGAAGCCAAACAGCTTTATGAAACTGATGGAAAAGTCACTTCGAAGACACTCGTTGACGCCCCAGCCGCAAGAAGGTCCAGTTTGGTTCAGTTGGAACGTGATTTATCAATTCTCTAATAGGAACAGGTTCTTATTAGCATTCTTTGGTCATACTTTAACACAAGCGTTTCCTTTTGTTGATCAAAACATGCGCCCAGTTTTAGGTATCCCACTAATTAAAATAAAAACACACACACACACAAAATTACACGCAAATCGATATTGGTATTATATAACACTTTGTATATTCAAACTGAAGATTAAAATCTTACTTTTACCCTGTGTCGTATATACTTCATTCGGAATGAAAAACCTATCAATAAATAAACTAAGAAGATCCCAGATATCTAGCCTCTAGACTCACCCAAATGTTCAGTACCAACATAAGTCCAACCACCAAATTGTTTTTGAACACTATCACTTAGGTAATCATTGACAACACTATCAACTGGTAACTCACTTGTGAACTCCTTATCAAAATTCGACGTATCAAAACTGTCCTTCACAGGTGGTTTGAATGGTGGCAAGTACTGTTTATTATTCAATCTTTGCCAGTCGATTTTCTTGAAAAATGGATGTTGTTGAATTTCCCATGCACCATTTGTACCCAATCTTTTTGATGGGTCTCTTGATAACAACTTGATTAGCAAGTCTTTAGCATCTTTGTCAAAGTTATCTGGGAATCTTAAAGGATCTTTTAGAATCTTTTGATACATAATATTGGTGACTTCATCATAATATGGAGGTAAACCCGTCAACATTTCATACAATAAGACACCTAGAGTCCACCAATCAACTGATTTTGTATAACCTTCACCTAAAAGTAGTTCTGGTGCTAAATACTCAGGGGTACCACAGAAAGTTGTGGTTTGGTCATCATTCTTCATGTTTAATTTACAAAGACCAAAATCACATAGTGCAATGTGTCCCTTGTAGTCCAATAATATATTCTCAGGTTTCAAATCACGGTAAATGACATCCATGGAATGTAGACAGTCAAGTGCACTTAGAAGTTCACAAGTATAAAATCTTGCCCTTGCCAAATCAAATCTACCAGATTTCTGCAAATGGTAAAACAACTCACCACCATTAATGAAATTCAAAACCAAGTACAGTTTCTCTTTTGATTGGAAAGAAAATTTCAGTGGAACAATAAATGGATTATTGACAGTGGCTAATACCGTACGCTCAGCTAAAGTATGCGTAACTTCTCTCTTAGACACAACATGCGATTTTCTTATCGCTTTCAAAGCATAGATTTTTCCAGAGTCGTGTTTACGAACTTGCATGACTTTACCGAAAGAGCCCTTCCCAATAACTTTCAAAAGATCAAAGTCATCAATAGTTAGATGCTTGTTTTCATTTGGTTTAAAATCTATGGAGATGATTAATTCACCATTGAACTGACTTTGAAATTCGGGATACTCATTATCTAGTTTGATAGCATCATGGGATTTTAGTCGAATTGGATTGGAAATGTTATCAAATCTTAAGAACAAGCTCTTAGAAGAGATTAAAATATCATTTTCTGAAGAACTCAAAGCTTCCTGCGAATTCTGGGTTAAACTAGATGGTAATTTCAAAAAAACTTGGAATTTCAACTCATTAGATAACTTCGTAACATCAAATTGTGAAACTTTGCTAAAGTTTGGATAGGATATTGTTCCAGCTTCAGCATCGATCGAAACAATTGTCTTATCAAACTCCAAAGTGAAATAGATTAAGGAGTTCTTCAATATACCCTGCTGAGAAGGAATTGTGATGTTAGCCGGCAATAAAGAAGCTAATTCATTACCATCAATTCTTTCATCTTGCTGTAACGATAACCCATCCAATTGCTTGATTAAGTCATCATCTTTACTTCTTGGATCACTTGAACTATTGATAAGTTTCGCAATCAAGGATTTCTCAAAATTCAAATCAAAGGGGATCTGGAAATTTCTCCCCGTGTACAGCTTGATTGTCAACAAACCTGGCTTGAATGGGTTTATGTTTTCAGACTGCGCAAACCCTTGTAGAGGTGCTCCGGCTGTTGATTCATTATCTAGATTAGAACCCACTGTTCTATTTGAAAACTGAGATGCCGCAGATGAGTTCAGATTTTGTTGAGCCAAATCGTTTGATGACTGGTTAGGAACCAGAGTAGTCCTTCTTGAAGGAGTGTCAAGTAATGAAGCTGAAGATTTTGAAGGTGGTAATGAACTTGAAGGGCTATGGGAGTTGTTCTCGGATGCTGATGTAATATTGACCTTTGGCCCAAGTGACTCTGGAGACTCCTCTTTGGAGGCGTCTGTGGGAGCAGGGGACTTGGATCTTGAGCCAAAGTCCTTTAGTTTCTTCGTAAGCTTCCAGCCCATCATCTTGCCTGATCTGGTTTGATTATATGGTTAAATCTACTTCTAATTAATGAGAACAAATTTCAGATGCCGAGGGAATGAATGGCAAAGACAAGTTTATCAACTATGTGAGTCTTTTCGAAACCCAGAAAACAAAAATGAAAGAAAGCCACTAATTATGAGATGTGTGTTAGACGTAGTGCAGCTGTCCAAACGGTGTGTTTCCTTGTCTTTCCAAGAAGAAATGCTGACATTTCCTTCACGGGCCATTCTGTATGTTCCCGAATTTCGACTTAAAACAGAAAACGGCTGCGTAAGCGATTAGGTAACAAGTCACGTGAAATTCCCGTGACCGACGCGCTGGTGTTTTTACTTTTTTTTTCTTGGTGATTTCCACAGCAACCCGAAAGGCACAGAGCAGGAAGAATTTCGCGGGAACCCTGGGATTTGTCAACAAACAACACGGCCAAACAAAAGTATTCTGAAGGAGGCCAGCCAAGACACACAAAACGTGAGCAGCTGGGAAGAGCACCGAGACGACCGAAGAGAAAGGGCTCTTGCAACACAGTCGTTCGTTCACTACTGAGAACTTTTGTTTTTTTTTATTAGAGATCGGGAAAAAAATATACTTCAGGAAACAGATCTTTTATTCTTTCCATTCTCTCGACAACGAGCCAATACCATTCCTCTTCAAGTGACAACTTCTACGAGCTCCAACTACTGTTCATTCGCTTACATTCATTTCTCCGGTCGCTTGATTCACTTGGAACCTCTATTTTTGTGGTAGAACCATTCATCTTCAATCTTTACGTTCCATTAGCTCAATCAGACGATCTTTACAAGTTTTAGCGCTGACTTACATCCCATCAGCATGTTGGCCAGAGACACCAATAACCACAGTCATCTTCCGTATCGTACGAAACAACAGATACACTCCAATGGAAGTTTCGCTAGACACGCTGCCCGCGCTGCTTTGAGTCCAAACAACAACCTAATGAACATTCAGCAACAAAACCCTCATAAACCATCAAATAGAAGGTCGGTTTATACGTCCTCCTTACAACAGCATCAACCTAATAACGAGGAAGATGATAGCACTGAAATTGACAAGATTGTCGAGTCGGTCACCAATGCCACAAAGAGGCTGTCTCAAATCTCAACCAACACAAATTCTTCCAAAAGAAAATCTAAGAATCACGTAGGTCCTTGGAGATTAGGAAGAACTTTGGGTAGGGGGTCTACTGGGAGGGTTAGGCTAGCAAAGCATTCAGAAACCGGTCAGCTCGCTGCTGTTAAGATTGTCCCCAAGTCCAAATTCCAGAAACGTAATGCTGATAGTTCAAATAATAACACGCCAGATGCTAACGTTGATGAAAAAGATACATCGCCTTACGGTATCGAAAGAGAAATCATTATAATGAAATTGATTACACATCAGAATATTATGGGTCTTTACGATGTGTGGGAAAATAAGGGCGAGTTATACCTGGTTCTTGAATATGTTGAAGGTGGTGAATTATTTGACTATTTGATCAAGAAAGGTAAACTTCCTGAGAAGGAGGCCGTTCATTACTTTAGACAGATTATCAGCGGTGTTAGTTACTGTCACCAGTTTAATATTTGTCACAGGGATCTGAAACCTGAGAATTTGTTGCTTGATAAAAACTTGAATATCAAGATTGCTGATTTTGGAATGGCAGCCTTGGAATTGAATCAAAAGTTATTGGAAACTTCTTGTGGATCGCCTCATTATGCATCCCCAGAGATCGTTACTGGAAAGACCTATCACGGTTCTCCAAGTGATGTCTGGTCATGTGGAATTATTCTTTTTGCATTGTTGACTGGTCACTTGCCTTTTGATGACGAGAACATTAGAAAACTGTTGATGAAGGTCCAAAGTGGAAGATTTGTCATGCCAAACTATTTAAGTGTTGAAGCTAAAGACCTGATCTGGAAAATGCTAAAAGTCAATCCTAATGATAGAATAAAGATTGGTGAGATTTTTAGACACCCACTAATGAAACAATATGAAACACCGTCAACTCAAAAGACAAAAAACACTGAGCAGTTGAAGCTAGAAAGCTATTACAATGAACTCGATACATTGAATCTTACAAAGGACGATATCGACCATGATTTATTGAAAAGTTTGTCAATTTTATTTCATGGAGCAAAAGAATCTTCATTAGTACCAAAGTTACTACAACATTCAACTTCTCCTGAGAAAATGTTTTATTATTTACTTCACAAGTACAAGAAACAGCATCAGTTGAAGGAAGATGCTGAAGTGACGCAGAAGAATTCAAAAAAGAAACTAGGCAATGGTGGGTTGTTGAAGAAGTCTAAAAGCACCATCAAGACCACCATTACAAATGAGGATGGATCAACTGTTGTTAATGTTGTTGAAAGACCCGCTCCTCTTCCTTCGATTCCATCCACACCTAAGTACACTAAACGGATTGGCAAATCTCCAACAGGACAACTGGAAATACCCGCATCAAGCTTTTATCGTCGTGGTGTGTCATTCAATAACAAACATATCAACAATGAGCTTTCAAGATCCTCCAGTAAAAAATCTTTGGCCAGCCCTGCTGTTGTTTCTCATGCATCTACACATTTTCCGAATCATGGTATTGCAAACCCAACCATCTCCAATATCAAGAAACGCCAGAGCATTCTTCCTGCTTTACCAGACCTAACTGTTGACTGGTTGAACTCTACTGATGGTGTTAGTGGTTCTGAAGAATTTGCTGCTCTGTACCGTGAAGTCTTCAATTTCAAAGCAACACCAAAGACATCAAGGTTCAGCTCAAGAAAACCATCGCCAAAGAAAGCAACAATGCCTCTTGTCACTTCGACCCCGTTAGAGCTGAAATTAGAAGATGATATTGGTACTGAAGAAGAAGAATTTGTTTTAAAACCACCTACTGAGTCTCTGGAACCAAGAAAATCATTGCAACATACCCCATCCAAGCCATTGCCTCGCCAACTTGGCAATTTTGAGATTAGTAGAAGAAATATCTCGGAACCTATCCATTCTAATTCCACCAACAGCTCCACTTTGGACCCTAAATCTGGGTCAAGAACAATCAGCTCCAATAATGCGGAGATTTTGCATAAAATTGGTGTTAATCTGACAAGAGAGAAGAGAACAGGCTCTAAAATTTACTACTCCAAGTCTTCTACTTCAATTAACCTTGCCTCTATTCTAACGAATGCTGGTATTTCCAATGGATCCAACTTCAACAAACTTCATCAACATCCAACTTCTAATATTATTCCTAAATCTAATCCACCGTTGCCTCCACGTCATAGAATTTCCTCCTCCAATTATGGTTCTTACGACGAGGATTCTGCTTCTGGAACGACTCACGAGCTTTCGTTTGATTTTGAAGTTCCAACCCAAACTGAAATTGCCACTGCGATCCAGATATCTAATGGCTCCAATATCACAGTTGGAAAAAGAATTAAGCCAAGAGAAGATAGTATGTTCGAGGATATTTCTGGATTAGCAACTCCAACTGATGCGATTATTATGACCACGTCTATCTCGAATAATTCTGTTGTTAAACGTCATAAGAAGGTTAACTCAATTGAGAATAAATATATTATTGCTAAACCTTCGGTGGACATCAGGGGAAGTTTATTTAATAATCCGGTTGACTTCAAAGAGGATAAGACTATCCCACAACCAATCTCAGCGCTAGATTTTGAGAAACCTAGATACAATAGAATATCTACTGACAATTTCAATGACTCAATCACCAAAAGCTCATTTATGGAAAACTCATTTTTTGCTGATAATACTGATGATTTTAATGATGAGTTTGCTAACGCTAAGAGAATCACTATGATCTTCGATGATGAATTAGATTTCGAGAATGGCCAGTTAGCAGATGCTGCATCGTATGATAACACATCTATGGATACACCAGTCAAAAAAGATCTAGTTCGTGTTTCATCTCAAAAATCAGCGAAAGCAGTTCCACTGAAATCATCGCCTTTGAAATCGATTCAAAAGAATCAATTTATCCAGGCTTCTGATGGTACCTTGAAGAAATCACCCACCGTTGACTTGAGACCTCAGAGAATTGCTCCTAGCGCTCCAGCATCAGCAAACGCTAGTGCTACTAATGCTTCAAATGTTGATTCTACAAAGATCAAGAACAGTAACTGGTTCGCTAAGTTCTTTTCAGGTTTAATGCGCTCCTCTTCTGAGGTTAGAAATGTCACCTCAACAACTGAAAAGCCAAAATCAATTGATGTTCAAACTTTCAAATCCCCAATTCCAACTAAGAACTTAAGAAGAGGTATTGAATGTGCTTTAGAGTTAAAGAGGAAAGAAGGGA
This sequence comes from Wickerhamomyces quercuum, assembly GCA_030556525.1. Taxonomy (NCBI): domain Eukaryota; kingdom Fungi; phylum Ascomycota; class Saccharomycetes; order Phaffomycetales; family Wickerhamomycetaceae; genus Wickerhamomyces; species Wickerhamomyces quercuum. The sequence goes on from JAKTUE010000033.1 coordinate 147,402, forward strand.
CTCTAGTAAACTTGAAATACATGGGTGATATTGTTTCTGCTACCATTCCCCCAACCTTTGCACTAGGCAAGCCACTTAAATTTGAGATTGAATTTCAAGACCAACAGGTTCTACTAAGAAGGGTAAAAGGTTCTAAAAAGGTTATGAAAAACTTGATTGGTGCTATGGAGTTTGTAATAGATAGTGAAACTAGAAGATTCAATGAAGTTTCCTGATTTCTAAGCCCACGTGTCGTCCTTATCTTTTGTGATTGTTTGAACTGGATATCTTTGCTTTGTTAAACTCCTGCTGTATCGCTCTTTCTTTTTAGTTCGTCATGATTGTTTGTTTGTTTCCATTTCTTTTGTATGGATCAAATTGCTTCAAGTTATTATTCCAAGCATTGTCAACCTTGTATATTATGCCGAAGGCTTATTTAGATATAATAGCCTATGTTAGTGCCACACCTCTCTACTTTGTCGTAGCAAGTCGATACTATTACTCTCTATGTGTGACATTGATTGATATCGGAAAAGTGTTTTATTGAAAAGCTGGTCAACCTCATCTCGCACTTTAGTAATATTCCTCCTTATTAGAACGAAAACCGCGCAGTCCTTTACAGTTCAACAATCTGTAAGTGACTGGTGTTATTATTAATTAAAGACACAAGCAACTGTAAGGTATTTTTATGCACTGGATGAGTCCTATATGTATTTTTTGGCTTTAAAGTAGTACATCGTTAGCTTGGTCAATTTCTTGAAGTACCAGTCTAGTAGTTGAACGCTAGGTGCCGAGCACAAGTTGCCAATCAGATATTATTCAACTTCGAAACTATCACTCTTGACACTTGCAAGCTGCTTAGAAAATGTCAATTGCGAACCTCGGAAAACCTCATATATGCCACAGTCCGCACTTGTTTATTTTGGCCCTTTCCCTTTAATTCCCTTCTGCGTTTCCAGTGTTAACTGAGATTGAACGGTTCGAACATAAATTTGCCCTCCATCCAGCGTTTTCAAACGTTCATGCAATGCAACGCCTTTCTCAAACGGTCGTGCAGCTTGCAGCATTTTTATTTCTTTTTGTTCATCGGGACTTACAGAACTTTGCAACAACAAAGAAGAGAAAATCCCAAGTTTGTACAATTTACTGCTGGCATAAAAGGTAGATTCTTAAGGCTGGACAGCAGATACCACCATACAGTGGAGGTCTAGACATTAATGAAGCGAGAGATGAAAGTGGTTTATCTAATGGGGAATATGTGTGCGACTACCAAAGAGACCGCTAGTGTGTCTACAGTCTTCTACCTAATGAAACTCTGTTCATATCCAATACATGGCGCATTCCCGTTTTAATAAACCAATCTTCCAGTAGAGTATTCTATAACCTGATAGGTACCATCTTAATTGGGGAGCAAAAGGGTCTCTAACATCGAAAATGGAAAAACAGAAGGTTATGCCACATAACACCTAATTAAGCTAGAAGAATCAATTTTCTTCAAAATTTTCATTCAGATGCGTGTCTATGCAAAAGAAGAAAAAGTGTACGATTAAGACCGTTCCTTGATTCTTTTGATGAACTCGGTAAGTTTCAGCATTTTTTATAAGTACCCAAGATCCAAACTCCAGTCTCATAAAAATTTCAATAAAGGTTCAAGTTACCACTCTATATCGGTACTTTACCTCTTTAACGAAGCATGTCATTAGTTTCAGCAGCCGAAGCTTCTAGGCCGATAAACATTTGTGTTCTAGGGAAAGTGGGTGTGGGAAAATCATCCATGGTACTCCAATTTACACAGTCTCTATTTCCTACTGATTATGATCCTTACGTGGAAGATACATACACTAAAGAGGTCAAAATAAAGGGTTCAGAATACAAGGTCAATATTTTGGATACAGCCAACCAAGACCATTATTCTGCTCTAAAAGACATACAGTTGAAAGAATCAGATGGTGTCATGATAATTTTTAGCGTTAATTCACAGGAAAGTTTTGCAGAGGTGTCTAATGTCTATGCCCATATGATTAGAGTCAAAGGTAGCGTACCTCCAACAGTTTTGGTTGGTAACCAAGTTGACAGCAACTATAATGACAGACAGGTCAGTGTAGATGAAGCCGACACACTCGTCAAAGAACTGGGGCTGACGCATTATATGGAGACCAGCGCAAAAAATAATCTTAATGTTGAAGAATCCTTCCAGTACTTGTGTGAGCTCATACTTGAGCAAGATACATTCAGGACGGGCTCTAACAAGCAGAAGAAAACAGACTCAAATTTCGACTCTGGTTTGCCTGCTGACCATATTTTTGAAGAAGAAAGCAAAGGCTCTAGCCGTGACATGATTTCTACAACGAATATAGATAAGAGATTGAAACAAGAAAGCTCAAAAGATGCGCTTAAAGAGAGATCACAAGACGGATGCTGTGTTATTGTCTAGAGGAGTACTTATTAGTTGCTTTCAGAGAGAAACGGCTGTATAGAGCTTTGACTTGTTGCCATTAATTTATTGTCTTGATGAAGTTACCGTTGTTCACATGTTTGGTTATGTTCTGTTTTTTTGTTAGTTTTGATTGAGTTGAGTTATGCATAGTGCTCTCGAAGAGTATGTATAGAGATCTACTGTGGTCAAGCAGTTTTGATCATTAATGAAGGAGTTAGTTGCTTTGACTTATTTTTCCATTTCAACGCGAGTAGTAACATGAGTAGTTCCAAGCTGACCCTGGTTACAATCGCAAGGAAGAAACAGCTAACGGTTAAACAAGTGAAGCGAATTTGGGACAACCAATCTCCGCCTCCCTACGAAAATATGTTTGACGGATTAGAATCAAAGGACTCAAGTCGACTTGCATGTCAGCAGTTTAAGTATCTGTAAGCATCTGAGGCTCGTGAGGAACCCAAAATCGAAAGTATAAAACTGCTGCTTTTGTCAGGTTGGATGTGAATGATACTGCCCAACCGGCAAATCATCACTGTGGTATACATTCTCATGATTAAAATTCAAAATGGGACATTGGTATCGTCATATATGCATTGTTATATCTTTCTGTGTCTGTACAGCATAACCACTTTTGTGGAAATTATACACTGTTGAAAAATTCTTTGAACAAGTCATTCGTTTTATCTACTTTTTAGTTTCAAGCAGCTTTTCTTCTTTCTCCTTATCATCCCTCAACAACTCTTCATCAAGGTCCAAGTTCTCTTGAATATTCCACAGTTCAGCGTATAGAGAGTCTGGATTCTTTAGTAGGGATTGATGATCACCCTCTTCTTTAACACTACCGTGCTCTAGCACGATGATCTTATCGGAATCAGCAACAGTTCTTAATCTATGGGCAATTGAAACATTGGTGTTTGAGTTTTCTTTGAAGATGGTTCTGATTGTTTTCAGTAAAGATTGTTCAGTGTGTGTATCAAGGGCGCTGGTAGCCTCATCAAAGAAGGTTATTGGCGCTTTCTTCAGTAGCAACCTGGCTATAGCTAGCCTCTGTTTTTCACCCCCAGATATCATCATACCTCTTTCACCAACAATGGTATCCATCCCTTCTGGTAAATCAGTAATTAGCCTATCCAACTGGGCTTCACGGATTACCTGTTGAACTTCTTCATCTGAAGCAGATAAGTTACCATATCGGACATTCTCTAAGATAGACTCATTGAATAAAGGAGTGTCTTGTGGCACTACACCTATGGCCCTTCTTAAAGAATCTAGATCAACATCTCTGATATCTTGTCCATCAATCAAAATTTTCCCTGATTGAATATCGTAGAATCTGAATGCCAATCTTAAAACGGTAGATTTACCACTACCTGATGGACCAACAATGGCAACCTTTTGTCCACCTGGGATAGTGAACGATGCATTTTTCAAAATTGGACGGTCTGGATGGTATCCAAAAGTGACATTTTCAAATCTAATTTCGCCATCTGTTAAGACCAATGGTTTGGCATTTTCCTTATTTTTGATCAAAATCGAGTTCTTCTGAAGTTTGAATAGAGTCTCCATATCCAATAAAGACTGTTTCAACTCTCTATATACAGAGCCTAAAAAGTTCAATGGAACGGATAACTGGAATACCAATTGATTGATCAGGACTAAGTCACCAACGGTTAAAGAGCCTTCCGCAACACCATTAGCTGCCATATACATCATAGCAGTAAGAGCAGAGGTAAATATCATGTTTTGGCCAGCATTTAAGAAGGCTAAAGAAGTGGCGATTTTAATTGAGTAGTCCTGATACTTTTGCAATGCATTATCATATTTCTTGGCTTGGAATCCTTCGTTGTTAAAATATTTCACAGATTCAAAATTGATTAACGAGTCCAATGCGACATTCGCAGCTTGGTTATCAGCCTTGTTGGCCTTTCTTCTAAACCCTGTTCTCCAAGCTGTAGTCTTGATAGTAAAGATAGAGTAAGCTAACATTGTTAACACTGTAACACCGGCAAACTGATAGCCATAGTTGTATGTTAGAATACCAGAAACAACAGAGATCTCAAAGGTGATTGGTAAAATATGGAAAACCATAGCTGTCAAAACGTACGAAATACCCTTAGTACCACGATCAATTGCTCTAGTAAGCCCACCTGTTTGTCTAGATAGATGAAACCCAAGATCCAAGTTTAGCAAATGTTTAAAAGTACTCAAAGCAACATTTCTGATAGCAGATTGAGCAACAGTGGCAAAAATTGCGTTTCTCAACTCACCAAACAAGACAGCACCAAATCTTGCCCCACCGTAAGCCAGAATAGTACCACCGACGATAGCTGTAACAGTACCAACGTCAGTAGCCCAGTCAATGTTCATACCATCAACAATTGACTTGAAGAAGAATGGAACTTGCACGTTTAGAATTTTGGCCGAAATCAAAAACACCAAAGCAATAACAACCCTCACTTTGAAAGAGAATTTATTCTTTGGCCATAGGTAGGACAATAGATCTTTGATGATTTTCAGTTGCGAGAGTTTTTCATTATTCAGCACCTTTGGGTTATTAGTAATTGTACTTTTGAGTTCAGTGGATGAGTGTATAAATCTGTTAGATATAAACTTGTTCGATACAATTGACTTATTGGTAGTGAACAGTATGTTATTTTTAGGCAGTTGCTTAAGAATACGTGAAGACTGTTGTGGTGTAGTTGAGTAGTTCCTTAAACTAGAAACAACCTTGGTCTTTAAATTTCGAAAACCAGAGCCCTTTGCAACCTCGCGAGGCACCAATCCCAGAAACACCCTCATTAGCCAAGAAGGAAAAACGAATATTGAAGAGCAATGGAAGCAAGAGAAGCTTTAACCAACAGTTTTGGGCTTGGTGGTGATTACGAAAAATCTGGTAGACAAAACTGTGTGTGGATTTCTCATCACATAATTCAATAAATCCGAATGAGGCAATATTCGCGTAATCTTATTGATTATACACTGGCACCTTTTCAGCTCGTTTTTTGTATGGGCGAAAAAAATTTAGTATGGGAGAAAACCAAATTGCTCCGAAATTTCGCCAGACACTCTGTTTTAAAAATTAAGTAACACAACATTGA
>JAKTUE010000034.1:0-137916 GCA_030556525.1 Wickerhamomyces quercuum
TAGTTATTCGGCAATTGTCAAAAACATGTTCGATATTATAGGTCGCTTTGTCACACGCAGGGCATCTTTCGTGAATTCCAATGGTGAAGAATTTATGTTCTAGTGGGCCCAAAATAAATTTATGGAGAGTTTCAACATATCCAGGTTTATTCTTATTGATCTTTTGTATAGCTAACCATAGGTTTCTATAGTCTGGTTTGCGTTCCAGTACCTTCCTTTTGGCAGAGGTGATATATCCGGGATAGTTCTCCGATTCGGTATAGCCTTTGATTCCTCTATCAATTGGTGTGTCCGTCTTTTCTCTGATCTTTTTGTTGGTCCCTTTAAAAGATTCTTTGGTGATATTTTTCTTTTGCATGTCTTTGATTTTGTCCAAATTTCCATTCGTAGAGCTATTGTCCATAATCAATTGTTGTAGAATTTCTTCCTTGGTCTTCTCATAAAGCTTTAGCTCAGTGGAAGCATTGATATCATTCCCCCATTTTTCGTATACCAACCATCTCCATGATTTGATCGCCTCCCAATCAGCTGTTCTGACTAGTTCTTTTATATTCAACGTAAAGGGGTATTGCTTTGCTTGTATTTGGTTGAGGTTTCTGGAAAACTTTATGTTTGGGAGTATCCTGTCCATTATCTGTACCAGATCACAGTTTCCTGTTTGCCAATCAAAGTTCGTGTCTTTATTTACTTTTAGCATGTTCTTAAATCTCTTATCCTTTTTCCAAGTGCTATTGAAAAAGTGTTCGAAGGAGCCATCTAGGAAGGCATGCCACCCAAATGTCATGAAGAGACTTTCATTTCCATTCATGTCTCTGGATATTGTGTCCCACCAGATTAAGTTTGCTTCGTTAGGGTTTGGAACATCTGAAATGTTTCCGTTTGAGTTCAACTTTAAAGCAGTGGTGACACAGATGGCTAACCATTGCAGATTCTCTCTTATGCACCGACTGTCTTCTAATTTTCCTTTGAAAACTTCATTAATTTGTTTGGCTCTCTTACCATGTACTTGGAGGTTGAGATCCATCAATCCGAAACCCCCATCTCTTTCCAGCTTTTTAAGTGTCTTCAACCCTGTGTTTCGGAATTGTTCTTTTTGTATCTTATTGTCTAGGTCTTTTATTTGTTTGGGGCTCATTGGTGAGTGTATATCTTTCCCGTAAATTTGTGAATAGATAGCTTCATTAACCAGTTTGACCTTATTCTTTAGGGGTATGTCTGGCAGCATTCTGTAGGATAGCTGTTTATTGATTTTCTTCTCTCTAAGTGCATCCCAATCTATTTTCCCATTGAAAGGTACTCCTAAAAACTTGATATCTCCAATTTCATCATTTTTAACGATATTTAAAGCCAAGTTCCGGTATTCTTCTTCAATATTAGGGGTTTGTTTAAGCAGGATCAGGTTAGATTTCTCGAAATTGATCTTCATGTTCGATGCTTTCTCATATTTCTTAATGTTTTCGAAAACTTCATTCAGTTGTTTCCTGTTTCGGATGAAGAGATTTAGATCATCTGCGTACGCAATGCTCTTTACCCTTATTTTTTGGAAGGGACTGCCTATTGCAATCTGATTTCTGCTATTGTAGATCAATGGTTCTAGAATAAAAAAATTAGTAAAAAAAAATGGGCCGAGCAGGGAATTGAACCCTGGACCACTCGCATGCTTATGGTAATTTAGACAAGTTTTGCTTATCTTCGCCCAAAGCGAGTATCATACCACTAGACCACGCGGCCTATTTGAAAATTTTGTATTTGTCAGAAAATCAGAACTAATTTTTGTCGGAACTCCTCAGTCACTAGAGATGGTCATTGAAAAACTTTCAAGATGATGCGGTGGCTCAATGGTAGAGCTTTCGACTCCAGTGGAATGTCGTTGCAATCGAAGGGTTGCAGGTTCAATTCCTGTCCGTGTCAATCTTAATTTCTTTTTTTGAAAAAGTTAGCAGCCATACGATGTAACAAAGGTTAAGTCACTTGAGCATCTTGTCTCATCTTATCTAAGAGGAGTCGATATTCATTTTTTTTCAACGACTTCTTATACTATGTTGTTAAAAAAGTAAAAAAAGAAATCATCAAAAAATCTGAAAGGGTAACTTAAAATGATAAGTGCAATTACAAAATATAAACGGGAGCCCTTATTCCAATCAAATTATTCTAATATAAATCTGTACAAGACTAAATCTTTTGTCTGACCTAATTGGGTTCAAACTATTTTCAAAGTAGAGCCAGAGGAAAAGGTTTCAGCTTAATATATACTATCTACTCTTCATTCAAACGTCCCAATCCTCCCTATTTGAACCGTCGTTAAATTCGTCGTCAATGGTCTCAATTCTAATATCGCTGCATAATGGGCATTTTGTTGAAAGCAATGCATTAACTTCTTCATTATTGATAAACTTTCCATTTTTATTGTTGTTATATTGAATAAACTTCTTTTGATAGAACTCTAGTTTCTTCTTTGTAGCATAATCATTTGAATTCATTATTAGTTTGATCAGGCAATCTGAATGAAATGAATGATGACAAGGAAACACAAAGAACTTTCTAGTTGTTAATAGGAAGGAGCACGATGAACAAGACTCTCCTGATTCGATCAGCTGATAATGGTTATTCTTGTTCAAATCAATATCTTGTATGTCTTTCAAAATATTTTCATTGATCTTGATGGAAGAGTTCATTTCAATGGATAGCTTGTTGATAATAGTGCTGAATGTTTCCAAATCTGAACAAATCTCATCCTTCAAATTGTCGATGGTAATAAAATTTGGTAAATAAGGCAATAGATCTTTGAATGATAGCAGTTCACCACATCTTGATAACAAGAACTTAACTTCTTGTTTCACCTGGTCATTATTAGTTGGAGTCAGACCTGATAACTTCTTTTCTGCAATCTTTAACCACAAAAATTTTCTTAAATTATTATCATCAGGCTTATCGGCAATAACCATGGATAGTTCAGTCATGTTATGCTTCAGCGTTAGATTAACTGCATCCTCGTAAAAGCTGAGATAAGAATAAATAGAAGCAGCAGATCTAATCTTGTTGAACTTTAAACATAACCTTAGAATAAAGTCTGGATTGTAGTATACCTGTGAACCTGATTCTTCCAAATACCTCAGAATTAAATCTTCATCTATACTCGATTCATTCGATATTAGTAAATATAGCAAGGAGTCATGAACAGTTGATTGTTTTGATCTTGTTTGTTTGATATATGCTGAAATGTATCTTATTCCTTGATGCTTCAAACAATTGACCTTCTTAGCATTCTTATTGTATGTTAAAATGGCAGGTAACAGCTTTGATGCATCAACTTTAGGAATTCTTAGCCATGAGTCAACAGTTAATGATGGTGCATTAACCAAGAGAACAGTGGAATACTTATAAAGCATATTCAAGTTAGAGCTATTTTTCTCCAGTATCTTCAAGGCTTCTGCCCAGTTTTCCAGTCGGATCCAGTAAGCGATAACATAATCGAAATCTTCAATTAAGTTAGCATAATATAATAATTCTGATCTTCGATTGTGAGACGCTATGATCTCATAGATCGTGGACTTATCAAGACTCTTTTTATTCTCAAGTAGAAATTCATGAAGTTTCTTTTCAACGGATGTCTTTAGGAGCGTGGTTTCAGCTAATTTCTCCGTCTGTTCGGTTGATAAGATGGCATCAATTTCATTCAACTTTTGAATGAATAGTTCAACAATCCAGGAAGATAGTATTATCAGTTGCATTTCGAATTTAAAGTTTTTGTCGTACCTCAAGTGATAGAACTTTGCAATAAAATATTCTAATAACGCATCAGTTTCATTGATCTCTAAAAGATTGAGTGCAACCTGTTCAAATGATTTAGAAGAATAAGCATAGTCCTTAGCAGCTTGGTTGAAATTACCAGACTGATATTCATAGTCACCCTTCTTGGTATAAATGATATCCTTAACCGCAACATCTTCTGTGACAGCGAGGGCACTCTCGAAATCATTATTTTGCAGCATTGCTTTCCAAATATCTTTTTCTTCATCATCAACAGTGATCTCATAAAGATTTAGGTTTGAATAGATCCAATACGTAGATCTTGAATAATCGGCACTTAGACCAATTAGTCTCTCGTTTTCATCCAAGGGCAACGCCTGCGAGAAAACTAGCTCATTGTTCACCCTATTGATAATCAGAACTTCTTGTCCCCTTAAAAGTATTATGTGGTACTTCGTTAGCACAACTGACTTGAATTTATGTGTAGAATGTGGTAGTTCTGAGCTGACTATGAATTTTAGATCTGATATGTTGTTCTTTGATGCGATTTTGGAGTCTAGAATCTGGCCATAGACAATACCAGCAGCAGTTAACCAGCACAACGTTGAAGTTTTAGGATCATATGTAAACTTTTCTCCATTTATTCTTCCTAAATCCTGATACTTCTCAATCTCAATAGGGTTTGAAGACCTCAACAATGATGCAATAAACAAATCGTTATATTTAGCATTTGTCTTTGTGACGTTGCCTAAGCTCCAGTAAGATATGTCATCACCAGAAACAATGGTTATTACTAGATTATCGTTTGATTCGATATAATTTAAACTTAACCCTTCAACCTGGAAATTGTTTCTAGCTTGATATATAGATTTGTTGAACTTCTTGATGTACTTTGATGAAACCTCTTGATATTCTAAGAAAAGCTCATGAATAAACCCATTATTATCACCTATCAAGAATGCGCCTGTGTTTGAAGCCGTGACCGCGTGTGGATTCCATCCAACGCTCGTTATTTTAGTATTCTTTAAGTCATTTAGATATTTGAAAGTGTCCGAAAGTTTATGAATGTAAAAGTTCTCATTCTTCGATGTTGACAAAAGCAAGTGGTTTCCAGTCGGATCCTGAAACAGCTTTTCAACCTTCCCTAACTCCTGAACAAAAGATCTTTTGAATGGCAGTTCCAGAGACTTGATAACAGTAGGATTATTTAAGTCAATTCGAAAGAGCTTTCCGGTCTTGAAGGCTATTAACAGCTGGTCATTAGACACGGACACAGCAGAAATATTAATGATGTCCTGCTGGAACTGAACAGGGGCAATGTTGAAAATATCCATCTGGCTGCTCCTGCTCAATTGAAGACTGTTTTGGGTGATGAAGTTGGGCTTTGTTTGTTGTTTTAGTTAGGAAATTCCGATCAATTAACGTCACTTTTTGATAATGAAGGGAAGAGCAATACCAGAGGTTTTCACATTCGGTTTCCGAATCAAGAAGTCAACACTTTCACTCTACACATAAAAACTAAACCACAACAACATTAGCTCATCACAACACCTGAAGTAGCATAAAACAAACGCAAAATCAGCATGTCAGGGATCCCAGTGAAGCTATTGAACGAGGCTCAAGGCCATGTTGTCTCGCTGGAGCTGAACTCCGGAGAAACATACAGGGGAAAGCTAATAGAGTGTATGTGTTTAGAATACTCTCTTTCTTCATGACTATACTAACAGTTCTTAAACAGCGGAGGATAACATGAATGTTCAGTTAGACAATATCACAATAACGGCAAGAGATGGCCGAGTCAGTCATCTAGACAACGTTTTCATAAGAGGTTCAAGTATTAGATTCTTCGTTGTACCAGAACTTTTGCGAAATGCCCCAATGTTTGATCCAAATCATACAAAACCACCACCTCCAATCAGAGGCCCAAAGAGAAGATAGATTGGTAGAGGATATTACACATGATGTTCTAATTACACCCGAAAATTTAAATGTTTATTTTTGAAAGCTTGTTCCACCAAGGATCATTTTGTAGAATTGAAAATATCTCTTTCAATACTTGAGCCTAAAACTGCATCGTCAAGTTCATTCTTCACTTCACCAAAGATGAATTTAGCGTTAATTCCAGAATTTGAATAAACAAGATTAAGTGATTTCAAGCTTTTTTCTGTCATGGATTTACCGACAATTATCTTAAAAAACTCCAAGTCTAGTACCAATTGGTGTTGGTTTTCAACTGTTTGCTCCCTGAATTGCTTCAAGAAAGTCGCACAGATATGTTCCAGTAGAGAACTGAAAACTATACCGATTAGTTCGGTTGAAACACTCAAGACATTGGTATGAATCTGAATCAGAATATTTAATACCTGATAGACATAATGTGAGACTCTTAACTGTTTCCCACTGGAATAAGACCAATCTAACCTCGATATACCATTGGAAATAATCTTTGTAAGGGCCTTTCTTTGGTCATTCATGAAAGAGTCAAATATGGTTAGTTCCATTTTTTCTAGTAATGAGTAGATCTCAAGTTTTTGCTTTTGTAAGTTGGTGTCAAATACGTTGTCAAAGAACTTGATTGATAGTGGGATGATGTTTGCAGATAATCTTCTGATATTGAACAGCGTCAATAGTTTGTGATAATTTCTTAGATTTTTATTGATCTTATTGTCATGATTCTCTTGGATGATTCTTTTGATTAGACTTTCCAGCAATAGATCGAAGCTTCTTAAATACTGGATTTCAACACCAACGAGCATTTTTTTTGTTGCATATTTCACAATTTGAACAGTATTTTTAGTATCACTTGATGATATCAACAATTTTTCAAATAATAAATTTCCTAATCTATCAACGATATACTTCTCGAAATTTAGGATCAATGTAGGGATCTCGGTTGCACCGTCCTCTAGCCTATTCCATTTTTCAAGTTTGTAAAAATTTTGGCAATCATTTAACCAACTAGCACAAATACCGCCGATCACTTTTTCTGTTATGAAAGATGAAGCTTCTCTTAGGTCGCTAATTGTCTTATCAGTGACACTTAGTTGTCCCAAATCATTCAATATCTTTTGAGCCCTAGCAGAAACCGTTGGTAAATAGCGTAGTGTACTCAGACTATTAGTTAATGGTGGCAGAAACCCAAAATCTTCTGGTTTTCCCTCTTTACTACCATTCGAAACATCTTTTTCAACGCTTTGTAAGTTCTTCAAGTTCTCTTGGGTTGAACCAAAAAAGTTGATCAACTTTATAATTATCTGATTTATAAAAACTTGTCCCTTCTTCCTGGTGTCATCGATCTCGTATTTCTCAAAATTTATAAATGGTGAAGATTCATCAATATATGTCGAGACAAATCTCGAATTGTAGACACCATTTATTAGGTTTTCAACATGGTTCCAAAATCCAATAAAGTCTTGGGCCAATTCATCAATAGAATCAACTAGCTTATTTATCATCAACCACATTTCCGTAACAAGGGCCGAATCCACTAATTGAACAGCAACACTATTCTCCTGGAAATTGAAGGAATTGACTTGCCTGAAGCTTGAGTAATCAGTTTCACTTATGGTTGAAAGGATGTTTAATTGGATATTGAGAATTTTTTCATGACAGCCATTGAAAAGCTGGTTGAGTCTTGTTATGAAAGCCTTTGATTTAAAATCAATCCATTCAAGAATTGGGTTGTCGATAGTTTCTAGTTCAATAAGCTTTTTAATTATCTTCAGAAAATCCTCATTGTTATTGGTGGACTGTTTATTCAATTGTGACCACAATTCTTTCTTGTATGTATCAACTATAGCTTCAATATTTTCCCATATTCTTGAGATCACTTTACTACTGTTGTGGTCAGTATTATCGGATCTCAATTGCTTGGCTTTTCTATAATCATGAATGAAATTATCATAATCATTCTCGGCAAGAGAGTTCTTCAAGGATTTTGGTAACATGAAGAAGAATTTTTTTTTCTCAACGAACTCAATGGATTGCCTTAGTTTAATCTCTTTTTGCTTGTTTGTGATAAATGGCTTAACCAACAAAGCACCTTCTTTGTTGGCCTCGTTGACACCAACTCTCAAAGACCTCAAAATATCAGCATTATCATTAAATCCCTTTGATGAGAATTGTGTTAAAACGTCATCCAAGGCAGTCTTGGATCGAACAAAGCTCAAAAACTCCTTTTCAACAAGATGCTTCAGTTCTTTGTTCTTTTGGGCAATAGAGTCATCCAATATGTTCAAGCTTTCGGATAGTTGCTTGAATGTGTCTTCTTTATGGATAAGTTTGAGGAACTGCTTTGAGTTGAACTGTTTACTTTCGATCGAGTACTTTGCAATATCCGAGTCCGGTATCGCAGAAGCATGAATGGTGACTGAAGGATTCAGAGGGTCTCTTATGCTATTTAGATTCAAATGGGTTATATCCTTGTTCACTAAATCCATCAGATCAGTGTGATCAACGTTGAAGGAGTGGTCCTGGTCCTTGAATTCAGAGGATTTGACAGTGTCCACGTCCCACGACTGTGGATTTAGTGTGCGCAAATTGTACTGCTCCAGTAGCTCGTTATCGGTCATTTAGATGTGATGTGTCAAGAGATGCTGTATTTCCTTAATGCTTCACTGTTTGTTGTTGTTGTTGTTTTGGTTCTGCCTCAAACCTGAGACGAAATCCGGCCAATAATTGTTAACATCCGAGGGTTATTATCACGTGACAAAACTTCTAACTAAGCAGGAACCATGCAATATATGCAGGGCATGCAGGAGTATAGATCATCAATAAGGATACACTAAATCGACGATCCTAGTGTGCCTTTGACCAACAAACGAAACGATTGGTCTTGCTTGACGTCAGCTCTCGTGAAGCAAAGCTCTCGCTGTGTATACATGTTACATGTTGGATCTCGAGACACATTCGTGTCGAGAAGCATGCTAATAGGCTAAACTTCTTTTCAGTGAAGAGATGCTAGCTTGCTTCGACTGGGAGCTAGTTGGTATAGTTAGAGACTGGTATTAAATACTGAGATCAGGGTTTTACGAAGGACACGAGTGTGTTCGTAACCTGTAAGACTGCTGCTCAGACTGGGGAACCAGAAACTGTAGACTTCAGTTGCGAGAAATCCCCGAGAATGGGCCATTATTTTAAAGGAAAGCCAAGTTTTTAGTGATCGTCACTTTTTGCCCACCACTCAAGGTACTATTACCTATTTCTCACTAGCATTCCACAGTCGTGTGACTTACAGGAGAAGCTTATGGTGTCTAGGAGGGAACCTAAAGGACTACTACCAGCTCATCTCCAGAAGTATAGTATTCCTCAAGCATTTTGAGAAAAGAAAGTGTGATTATGAAATCACACAATAGGCGCCAAGTATTGTCCGGCACTCAGTGCATTTGTGCTTACTTATAAGTTGATGAGACTGACTGCTTCACGCCTTAATCCTTTCCTCTGCAACTACTCAGATCTTCTGAGCGGAAATATTATCAGATTCAGCATTTTGTCAAGTCTAGCCAGTAATATTAGCAACTCAAACCATTCCCAACATAAAAGGGAATCATCATCCACCTTTCTCTGGGGCTCGCGTCGCTTAGAAAATGGAAATGCCATAGCTCATAATTCCCAGCTTATATGATTAGGCTTATAAGGCAAGTACTGAGCACCTTAGCAAGACTACCACTCGAGCTTTGGTCCACCGATGCATCGAGCCTGAATGCTACCGGTCATAGACTCAGATCAATAAGAAACTTCAGTCTTCGCTTAAAGTTCTTACTGGCACTCGGCCTAATAAACGTATTCTCAGTATTCATCATTTCAAACATACTAGTGTTCAACATAGAAAACTATGGGATATACGCAAAAGAGTCAGAGGTCTTGCATCTCTATACGCGGTTGAGTAACCTGTTCATATCCAAGGAGTTTTTATACCAATTCAGATTCCTGCCCGAGAGCTATTCATCTTCAGTCCATTCAGAACTGTACTCAGATAACTATAATGCTATATTCAATTCAAATCACTCAAATGCAGCATATTTAGCACATATCCTTCGTATCTATGAAACTGAAGAGGATCCAACTGAGTACTTGAGATCTAACATGCTGGACTTCCACTGGGCTGACTGGTCCGATATTACTAGGGCTCTTCCTTTTATCAACGCTTACGAAAAGATACTTCACTCGCATAACTTTGATGGTAATAAAACAGAATTCGATATTTATATGCATAGTTTGATTTACAAAAGGCTTCTTTCCACGGATCAAGGAGTTGTACAATATCACGGCCTAACACCTTTCGAGGAGCTCCAAGTTATTGGTGTTTATAATGCCATCATAAAGTACTATGAATGGCCGATTCCTGAAAGGATGTTCTTCGAAACAGATTATGAATTTTTCGAAGCTCACATCAAACAAAGACGTCCTGAAAGACCAATGGGTACCAAAGGGTTGGCAAAGGTATACTATGGAAAAGATAGAGTGGGTTCAGATGAGATTGAAAAGTTTGTTAACGCTTATGACCGTCAGTCTTTGATAAATAATTTGATCGAGATTTCTCAGGAAAAAGGCCTCGTACCAAAAGAGAAAGCGATTTCTTTACCAAAAACTGCTCTTCCCTCTTTTGACGAGTTCAAGAAACCAAATGCTCAAGAACTGTTAAAGGAATATAAATCATTGGAAGCACCAACTCTTGAAGAAAAGAAGTACCTGAAATTTCTAGATAACAGTATAAAGAATGATGGTATTAAGAAGCTTTATTTCAATGTCCCGATGATGCCCTCTGATCCATCTGGTACTTTACATCACTATGCCATTCCATTTTTCAGACACATTTTAACGCATGAAGAGCGTGTGAAGAGTGTTCATCATTTAATCCGTAGTTGGTTCAAATTCACCAGAAAAGTAGGTGTTATAACATGGTTCAACTATGGGAATCTTATTGGCTGGTATTTCAACTCAATGAACCTACCTTGGGATAATGATGCTGATGTTCAACTGAGTATCAAAGGGTTGGAAAGAATGGGTAGATACTTCAATAATACTATAGTCATCGAAGATCCAAATATTGGTGACTCGACTTTCTTTTTCCATGTCAATCCTTACTACCTACAAACAAACATAGAGCAGTTCATCGATGCCAGATACATTGACATTAAGTCTGGTATTTATATTGATGTTTCAGCAGTGTTTATTGACAATGATCCAAACCCTCCAGAGAAAGTTGGTCCGGCCAAAGAGGGAGATGTCAATCTTCACTGTCAGCATAACAACTGGTTTAGATATAGTGATATTTTCCCGCTTAGAAGAACCCTTTATGAAGGCGCGCAAGCATACACTGTCAATAATTATGAGCGAGTAATGAAGAACCTATATGGTAATCACCCAATGGAACAGCGAAATGAAGGCGGTTATAACTGGCAAGAAGATTTGGGACTATGGGTTAGAAATGAACTTTGTGAAGGGAAAGCAATACCAACAGACCGTTTTGATGATGACAATCAACTGACAATAAGAGGTGCATGCAATAATACTGAACTACAAGAGTTTTGGAAGAGTACGAGACTTTCATGGAGGCGTCACAAGGAAGAATTTGCATTGATCAAAGAGGGTAAAGACGCCTCTTCCCTCTCTGAGAAATCACTACCTGTTTATAGAAAGTATGGGTTTGAGGACATAAGATGAAAAAAGAAAACGATCTTGTTAATTGAATCTTACAGCATATACTACACGTAGATTTCTCTTCTTAAGACCTCCCTACTAACAGATTTTTGATTCAACAACTACCTAGCGAACCAATACTGCCCTGTTTAAGATTACACATTTTGGTGATCTTTGGGAAATTGGAAATCCAATTATTGAAATTACGTAGATGGGTCTCTAATAGATTGTCCAAATATGAACAATTTTCTAGTCTGAATATTTTAGTTGAGAAAGTTGATTGTTGTGTATTTAATCACTTGGTCATTTTTTGTATATTTAATTTTAATAAACACGATCAGATAAATAATGGTATGAAAGTTGATACCCTTATAGGTTAGTATATATCAGATCTTTGGTAGAAAATTATAGTAATATTAGATATAATTATGATCATGAACCGAGCAATTCCCCATATAAAAATATGTAAAGTGCTAATTAGGAAGAAATACTCTAATTGGATACTTCATGCGGGTCCCCGCGATCCCGCGTCCCATCTCCAAATTATACTCGCGATCATGTATCGGCGATCTCTGACGATCTCTGTTGTTTTGAAGTGTGTTTGTTTGTCTTTTGCTTTTTGCCTTGTTCCTTTTTCCGCTGTCCTCCTTCGAAGTGGAAACACCTCTTAAGGGAAACCATGGAAGAGAGACCCTCAAGTTTAAAATCATTGGCTCTCACAAAAATGCCGTTTTTCAATCCTCAAATCCAAAGTGCCGTTGAAATAAGCCCTTGACTTATCGATCTGCCTATCGCGAAAATCAACTATCTGTTGATTCTGTTGATTCTATTGGTTGTCTTAGGCTTCTCCCATATGTGAACAATTCATAGCAGTTCAGGGGCTGCATAATATCGTTGAAGATAGACATTGAGGTACAGTCAATGGTAGTTTGAATCGGGTAGAATACTCGAAGTTTCCTGATGAACTTCTGAAAAGTCGAACCAAGATAGACCTTATAAATAGAAGAATGATTCTATCAAGGTAATCCAGATGTGTTCGTTAAAGTTGAATGTGTTACGTGCTTGAGTTAAAGCCTTTCCAATCTTGAGCTGATCCGGGGTTCTCTGTAACATTTTAGGAACTATCGGCTTTAAAACAGAACATTTAAGTAACTTTGGGTGCTCAATACTTCCTAGGGAAAACCATTTTACATGCCGTCTCCTTTGGCATGGTTTAAGGTGTATTGTTGCGATGTTGTTGCCTGCCCTTAAATTACTATGAGCTCATGGTGGGCATGTCGCTGCTGTTCCTGTTCCTCAAGAACATTTGCCTTGGATTAGCTTTCGCTATAATCATTGGTTTGATTGTTGAAGGTCTTTTGTATGACACTCCCTCTTTGAGCAGATGGGTCAATTATCAATATCACCTCATAGCATTGTTCTATGTCACTTGCTCGCTGTGCATTGCTGAGTTAACGATGAGGTTCTCCTTATTATTAAGGTCTTTATGACGAGTGCTTCTGTATAAGAAGTCCCCGTCCGATTCTGTTGATGGCACTTTTCAATGCAATACAAACAATCTAGATGGTAATTCATTTGTCAGTGCGAGTCTTTAAAGATTTTTAATGAAGCCGTTCAATGGGTGAATTTTGGTTGCGCTTTCTATGAATCACCCCTTCCTTTTCCTATCCAGCGATTATAACAATATGAATAACGTGGTGAAATACTTCAATTCATTTCCGTGCTTCGAATTTGCGAAATATTGATAAAACGTCTAATGCTTGTGCTGATATCGGTTCTTGATCACAATATCTTCATACTTTTGAGCTTTCTATTAGCTGCATGGTGATGGATATTATTTCGACCCTAGAAGCCGCACAGAGAGGGAATTGTGACCTGGTAATAGTGCCAGAGCCATGAATTTGATAATTTAACAGGTTTCAATGTCCTTTTGTTTGACTCAGGCACTAACTAAAGTAATTGATCATGTGTCATGTCTTTTTAATTTCTAGAGATGAAGGGTCCAGAGATGAACCAAAGAAGTCAACGACCTGTATGAAGGTGCCTCATTTTCAATTTGGAAGACGGAGAATAGCCTTCTCACTCAAATATCCTAGATGCGCCATTAGATTTTATGGATAGATAGCACTGTCGAGTATTTCAAGATTCAAGTGTTTAAGCCTCCTATTGGCTCTGGCCTAGATGTCACTTTTCAACCCTGGTCAGTATCTACTGCGAAGAGAAACAAAATGGGTTGATACGAATTCTTGAGTCAAAGATTATTAAGAACAGTGATTAGCTGAAAGAATAAATTGGAGACCAAGCGGTACATATTCAGTTAGTCGCTGATGGATACCTTATCTGGGAAGATCCGATCATCTGAATGAGTAAATATTTTAATTGACGAACTACAGAGTTACGCAGTACTGACTGAAATTGACGGGAGTAACTGACCTACTTGACTTGCTAGCATGTGAGGCAATTTTTGCAGAGGGTCCGCTATAAAACGTAAGCAGGACCTGCTCTTATCACTCCAGTATGTAATAAATAAAAACATCATGAGTGTCATTGATCTACTGGTGGTTGTATTCAGTAGGTGGAGTGCTTCTTGTTGTCACAATTAATTAGCTTGAAACGTTAGATGTTACGGCGAAAAGCTATGCACTAAGCCTGACTGAGACTCTCAAGATCCATTTTTTTTTTCACTATCGATGCTTGTAGTTCAAATGTAGTACGAGTGTGTCATGGAATAGTGACATTAGTAATAGTTTCTGAGGGTACCAGTGTATCTGATATTATTATATAAGGGATGTATGCCAAATGCCAGAGAAAACGTAGGCTACAGGGAACTGCCGTGCAGCGAACCACTATCTCGTGGAACAACACTGAGCAGCACACAATCGGAGAAGAACAGAAAGAGAGCGAAGCGAGTCAACACTCTTTGATCCCCTTCTCCATTGTGATCATTCTGTCAACCCCGAGCTTTCGATTCTTCTAATCAGATTCACTTACGAACTCTTCGCTTTTTTGGTTTTTTTTCTTTTTTTTTTTCGCTCGGTTATCGCCTTTATGTTGGCTGATAAGATAAAAAGTGCCAATTCGTGGAACAACGAGTTAAAAGTGAAGGGCTAAAAAGCAATTTCTAGCACTGATTATTAAGTAATCCAATCAATCTCTCTTAATTGGGAGTGGGACAAAACTCTTGATCTGCCGTGGAGTAGTTATTCGCAGCCACTTAACACCTCTTGGACCTGGTGCTTTTGATTAACTATCGTTTTTTTTGCCAGATAACGACCGAGCACCAAGATGGTTGTTTTTATTGTTATCAATCGCCAGAGCATCCATTCCCATCGTCTTTTATAAATAGATACAACAATCCTTCTCCACATCAAATTTTTATTCCATACACATACAAGTTAGATCCATATACACACACACACACAATGAAGTCCTTGGACATAGCTGGGCCTTTGACAAGAGTGAAGAACAAGTTGACAACAAGACACGGACTGTTCGGTGACTATGACTATGCCCATCTTTTCACTCCAAATATCCCATACATCACTAAGAAAGAATCCAAAATCCAACCTTTCTTTGGTCTTGATTCCGAGATGCCTTTGTTTCTAGGAATGTTGCTAGGATTGCAACACTCTCTGTCGATGTTGGCTGGTGTCATTTCCCCTCCTATTATCATCTCTGCTGCTGCCAATTTTGACACTGACACATCCCAATACTTGGTTTCCACCTCATTGATTGTATGTGGTATTTTGACCATGATTCAGATCACCAGATTTCACATCAAAGGAACAAAATACTACTTGGGTACCGGTTTACTATCCGTCGTTGGTACTTCCTTCGCCACCATCACCATCGTTCAAGGTGCCTTCCCAAAGATGTACGAATCTGGGTTCTGTCCTTCAGATGCAAATGGTAATAAGTTGCCTTGTCCAGATGGTTATGGTGCAATTTTGGGTACTGGATGTTGTT
The DNA here is from genome assembly GCA_030556525.1 of Wickerhamomyces quercuum. Taxonomy (NCBI): domain Eukaryota; kingdom Fungi; phylum Ascomycota; class Saccharomycetes; order Phaffomycetales; family Wickerhamomycetaceae; genus Wickerhamomyces; species Wickerhamomyces quercuum. The sequence goes on from JAKTUE010000034.1 coordinate 15,358, forward strand.
GTGCTCTTATTGAAATTGCATTATCTTTCTTACCTCCAAAGCTCTTACAAAAACTGTTTGGTCCAATCATCACTGGTCCGGTTGTCTTGATGATCGGTGTTAAGTTGATTCAATCCGGTTTCAAAGATTGGTTAGGTGGTTCCGGTTGCACGACCGCTGCTTTCTGTCCAAGTGCATCTGCCCCTCATCCATTACCATGGGGTTCTGCCGAATTTATTGGGTTGGGTTTCTTGGTCTTTGTCACGATTGTTCTTTGTGAAAGATTCGGTTCTCCTATAATGAAATCATGTGCCGTTATCCTTGGATTATTAGTGGGTTGTATCGTTGCTGCTGCTTGTAATTATTTCGATAGAACTTCTATTGATTCTGCTCCTTCAGGAAGTTTCATTTGGGTTAAAACTTTCAAACTTTCTGTCTATGGTCCAGCTGTCCTTCCGATGTTGGCAACATATATCGTTTTGATGATGGAAGCCATTGGTGATATCACTGCCACTTGTGATGTTAGTAGATTAGAAGTCAGTGGTGAACTATACGAATCAAGAATCCAAGGTGGTGTTTTAGCTGATGGTGTCAATGGTATTTTGGCCTGCCTAATGACCATCACACCTGTTTCAACTTTTGCTCAAAATAATGGTGTTATCTCAATCACTAAATGTGGTAACAGAGCTGCAGGTTATTGGTGTTGCTTCTGGTTGATTCTAATGGGAGTCATTGCCAAATTTGCTGCAGCATTAGTTTCAATTCCAAAAGCCGTTTTGGGTGGTATGACTACTTTCTTATTCACATCTGTTTCTGTTGCTGGTATTGCCATTATTGGTAGAATAAAATTCACAAGAAGAGATCGTTTTGTTCTTACATGCTCGTTACTATTTGGTTTCGGTGCTACTTTAGTTCCTGGTTGGTTTGCCAACGTTTTCACTTATTCTGGTGACAACAGTTCTAAACAAGGGTTCTTGGATGCCATTCAATTGGTCTTGGAAAGTGGTTTCAGTGTCTGTGCATTAGTTGGTTTAATTGTTAACTCCATATTACCTTTAGAGGAGGATGATTTAAAAGCAGAATTCATAGATGGTGATGAACAAGAAACTGAAAGCTATGAGTTAGAGAGCTCCAGCAAACAGGTTGAAGCTACTGATTTAAACACATCAAAAGTTTAAACTTTTGATTCCAGAGAATCATTGCTTTTTTTGCCATTTTACATTTCCTTTAGATCGTTATTTATAGTTTCTACATTCGTTAATATTTTCATTTAATTCTTTGATTTTCTACACCCCACGATTGTTATTCATGTTAGTATTTGCTGTCCATATTATAATAAAGTACTTTTGATTATTAGAAACTTCGTCGCTTGACAGTCGGTTGTAAAGCCTTTTTTAGTACGATGACTGTATGAGCAACATCAACGAATCAAGATTAGAGGGTATAGTTCAATAAATGGATAGGAAATATTAATGCAAGATAGTAGTTACTATAAGTACGAGTATATTACTAATAACATACCTGTTACGGGATTCTTCGGATTATTGGAGGATCCATCACATCCATCGACTACGGTTTCACCTGTTGGGCATAGTTAGTTATACACGCTTTCACAAAGTCAATCTCATTGCTTAGGATTTGATAACAGATTGAGTTGAGATTATTGTACATTAAGGTTTTTAATGATATACAGAACTGTAGGAAACAGGCCCGAGGAAACAGTATGTGCACTTATTCATGTTAATGGTACAGCAACTGGCGTCTACGCGCGCGCTATTATTATTCGAGAACCGGAGCCATTTTCATATGGCGATCAACCAATACTCAAGGTGAGAATGCAGTAGAAGTTGACTAGTTCTAGTAAATAGCAATAACTTCAATAGACGGTTGATGGATTTAACCCGTGAGTAGTGGGATTGTCGGGGGAAGTGGTGCAGTCAGGCACGATACGGAAGTGTAATTTAAGTTTCAGACAAGTAATTCCGTCTTTGATCCCACCCTATTGTCCCTTAGGTGCTGCTAAGGACGGATGGGATCAAAATGTGGTGCTGGAGTTAGTTTGTGGTTCTAGGAGCGAGAGACTATGCCAAGCTGTTCTTGAAGATGTTCTATTTTTTGAATAGAAGTGAGTAACGATCAACGAATATAGGAGAGAAAAGCTTCTATATGTGTCCTTCTCCTCTGCTTGCTCATTTTCCTTCTCATCTTTGTTACACATCGATGGTGCGACCTGTATGTGTTTGGTGCTTACCCATGCAGTGCATATGCAATGGGACATATTGCAGCGTTCGTGCTATTATCACTCGACAGGGTAATATCTCAGGAACGCTTTAGGACCCTCCTACTGGTGCTTGTTTTTTGTGGATTCTGTCAGATGAGTGCAAATTCTCTATTGACGTTCTACAGCGTCTCTCGAGCACGGTAGAAATAAGGAAACAACACTTAAGACTCAGTTGAAAAGCGGGAAGGGTCTTTACTGGAGTAGGGAAAAGCTCAGCGCATCACGATATGGTCAACGGACAACGAAGACAACTAAACTCTCTTTTCTAGAGTGTGTACCCGTATTAACGGGTGAGTCCTGCGACCGCAAATCAACGGGTCTCGTGGGAATCGTGGGAATCGTGGAATCGGACCCTCGTGTGAAATCTTGCCCGATCGGGAGCAAGTTGACAAATTTTGAAGTCTCGCGGCTCATCAAAACGCACAGTCAAGTTCAATAAGCACCAAGAGGAAAAGAACGAGAAAAAAAAAAGATGATTTGAAACTCACCCTGTTGCTATATCATTCCCGTAGTATCTCTGTGTTGTGTCTGGTAATCGAATCAACCGAGAGTAGTCCAGATAGAAAGAAGACAAAGAGAGTCGTTCCTTTGCTCAAGATAACTAACTGCCCGCTTTATCAGTTTATCACAGATCGGTTTCCGTATTTGCTGATTTTGAAAAGAAAACCCATCTCAGGTCACAAGATCCTCTAACGTTTTCAACTCTGCAAACATTTTAATAGATCCAGGGGTCCTATGAGTAAGCCATCACAGAAGAATCATGTTCAGAATAAAACGATACATCAGCGTCCTGTTGGCGAAACCTTTGAGCGTGGTGAATCAATCTTTGCAGAAATCAGATGAGGACTCACGAGTCTTGTCGAATAATATAACAAAAAATGTCTACTTTAAATCAAAAATCTTGGTTTTGATTGGTTTAATCTTCCTATTGACAAATATCCTACTGTCAAGTTTATTGATATTTGACGTTGAGAATTACAACAACTTTGTGAGTTCATCCAGTAAGCTGGACTTATATCTAGACCTGAACAGAAGACTGTTCAAATCAAATGTGTTTTTACGTCAGTTCAAATCACTGGATACTCAGCTAGACTACTTCAGTTGTTATGCTAAGTCTATCTTAAAAAAGAGTAATGAGATTTATTCTGATTACCCAGATTCATATCATTACATTTTTAATACAACATTTGCCCCAGCAGCTTATTTAAATCATGTTGCAAGAGTTTATACCACTGAAAATGACCCTGAGATCTTCCTAGACAAGAACAAAGTGGCGTTCCACTGGGCTGATTGGGTTGATCTATCACCAGCTCTACCGTTTGTCAACTCATACGAGGGCCTTCTGTATGATAAGTTCGATGGAAATGCAACTTTGTTCCAAACAGCCATCTATGACATTTGTTATGGTAAACTGTTTGATACGAAAGATTCGTGGATGGATCAAGAGCTGTATGACAGTAAGATCTCTGTTTGGGAACAACTACAAGGGATTGGTATATGTTCGGCTATTTTCAAGTATTATTACTGGCCAATTCCCGAGAGAATCGTTTACGAAACAGACACGAAATATTTCCAAGTTCCAGTCAAATCTAAGAGACTGGCGAAACCATTAGGACTGGAAGGCCTAAGTAAAGTCTATCACGGGAAATCACATGTCAAATCAAAAGAGGTTGCAAGTCTGATTAGTGAATTCAATAGAGACGAAGTTACCAATAATCTGATCGAAGCAGCTAAAGCAAAAGGAATCATCGAACCAAATAGCGGTGAGATTTCACTAAAAACCAGAATTAAACAAGATCCAAAAGATTTCGAAAGACCTAATTTCGATGAATTACTCAAGAAATATAAAAGTATTGAACATCCATCAAAGGAAGAGAAGAAATACTTGGACTTTTTGATTTACTCAAATGAAAATGTTAGAAAAGCTGATAAATTTTACTTCTCTTACCCTTTACTTAAAGCAGATGCAACTGCTGAAATGCACCATTACACCTTTCCATGGATTAAACGAATTATCTCGCATGAAGAACGTATCCAAGTGGTTCACCATTTAATTAGAAGTTGGTTTAAACTAGCAGAACAGGCTGGTATTATCTCATGGTTTAACTATGGTAACTTGATCGGATGGTACTTCAACTCAATGAATTTACCATGGGATAATGATGTCGACGTTCAAGTATCAATCAAAGATATGGATAAACTTGGTCGTCATTGGAATAACACTCTTGTTGTTGAAGACCCTAAAATGGGTAATCATTTGTTCTGGTTACAGACTAACCCATTTTATCTACAACAGAACGATGCTCAGTTCATTGATGCTAGATATATAGATACTCAGAGTGGTATCTACATTGATATCTCAGCATTGTGGCATGATGATGCCGAACCACCGAAAGATTTGAAATTTAGGGAAGAAGGTGAAATTGCTTTACGCTGTAAGCATAATAACTGGTTCGCGTATAACGAACTCTTCCCAATTAGAAGAACAATTTATGAAGGTGCTCAGGCTTATATGGTTAATGATGTGGTTGCCATCTTGAAAAAATTATACGGTGAAAAACCATTGTCACAAACGAATGAAAAAGACCATAATTGGCAAAAGGATATCGGGCTCTGGGTTCCTAATGAGATTTGTGAGAACACAAAAATTCCAGCAACAGAAGATAGATTTGATGAGAATGGTCAGTTGACCTTATACGGTGCATGTAATAACACTGAACTATTAGAGACTTGGCAACATACTAAAAAGGCCTGGGCCTTGCATTTGAAAGAAGCTGAATTGATTAAAGCTGGTGAAAGTACAGACCAACTAACTTCTAAATCCTTACCAGTTTTTAGATTTTTTGATCATAGCCTTTATAGATAATTACTGACTTCCCATGATTAGATTCTTTCGATCATAATAACCTTTATAGATAATTAATTATTTAACATCCCATTATAATGAGGTACACATATATCGTAATAAAGCTATTTTTTTTCCTACTAAGTTCCATCATTCTCGCATTGATGATCCGCCAATCTACATGAGTTTCATTAATTTACATATAGAGATGCATTCTAATTGGGCGATACCATGCTATAAACGATATGACATCTTCCCAAAGAACTAAAATGACTTAAATTTAGCACGATCTCCCACTAACAGCAATTCTACCTTGTATTAATCGTTTGAAGATTAATAAAGAAGATCATAAAAGCAAACGAAAAACCATGATGATAAAATTAATAATATAAACAAAATAAAACCCCCTAACAAAAAATTCTTTTCTTTTGATATTTAGTTTTGATCAGTTTATTTTCTTCTGAAAGAACAACCATCGGTCAATTTAGCTTTACCACCAGTTGGACGGGTTAAAACAGTAGCACAAGATTCACAGGTGACAGCAGTTTGAGCGTGTGAGAAAACAGTGGTGATGTTTAAACAACCCGGACACTTAACATCCATGAAGTATGAACGTGGAGCTTGAACCAAGGTTTTTAATTTATGTTGTTTAGCTTCAGTAGCAGCAGATGGGTGTAATAAATCTTGAACTAAAACCTGTAAATGCACTTGTTAGTAATCTCGTTTTTAAATAAAAGAAATTTAGGATATAGAACATGATGATTTGAAGTTGAGAGATTAGAGGTGAAGACTGTTGTTGCCACCAGTCAAAAAATGGAAATGGGTCATCACTGAGATCCTTTAGATCGCCCAAACAATAGAATCTGCCTCATAAGGTCTTCTAGATGCGATTTCAAACAGGCTTAGTCCTCCTTGCCCCCCTTAGTCGTATTCACACTGCATCGGCTCCAATATAATTGAGAAGAGTTCTTAGAGGTTCTCATTTAGGGTACTCTGACTGGATGCCATAGTCAGCAATTCAGTGAGTTATTAAGGCCGTGTTCATGTTCGTGTACGTTCTGTAGTCCATCCCATTAATCCTTTCACGCCCTCAAGAATTTAAATCTTGAACATATAATATTCGAAAAGTATCACTGTTTGATCCAAGGGGATGCATGCCAATCTTCCTCTCTCATCTCTGATATCTCATTCGTTCAAATCATCCGTTCTGTATCCACTTCCTCTTGTTTCGACGTACCATTTTTCCTTAATTTAGTGATAATTAAATTGATTATAGAAGAGAAAGAAAAAAAGTGTGTTGAATTTTTATGAAAAGTTTTCCAATTTCTTTTCTTTGCGCAATTTTCGCATCTTTTTGGCAGAACTAATTTCGTTTTCTCAATTTTTCTTACCTAATTAGGAAATTTCAATGTTTACTGTGGTGTTTGGATGTTATCCCCTTTGCAAAATGTTGCGGTAGGACCACGCCCAAAGCAGTCACAAAATGTTTTAATGAAAAATGAGAATTTCAGTGATTCTAAGATGTTTGGGTGTCCTTGGTTATGTGAGAATTATGTCAGCTTAAAATGTGAAAGTTAAAGCCCACATAAATATGTGTCAAACTAAGAATTTCCGCATGGGACATGCTGGGTTGAGCTGTTCGAAAGATATGTAGAAAGACGCACATAGAATGGATAAGAAGAGGAGATCACACTGAGTTATAACAGGAGCATATAGATTGTATATTTGCATGATGAGACTACGATAATTGTGATACCAAAGGGAACGAACAGCATACTAGAGGAGAGGAGAAAAGAAAAGTAACCACTATACACCTAAACTAAAGAATTACAAAATCAAAACCAAAGATGAGTGCCGAAAGAGGCTGTTATTTATAAAAAATGGTGACTTAGAGAACCAAATGGGAAGTCATAGAGCTTACTTTAGGCCTATTCTAAATTGTATAGCACATTGCATAGAGATACAAAATAATATCGACAATGATGAGAATCAAATATAGGCATCTAATCTCAATTTAACTTCATCTTTTAATTTTTTTTCTTTCCCTTTCTATATATGTATGAGACAATGATCAAAGGCTTGAGTTGGAACATCCAATGTGACCAAAAAAAAAAAACTAAAAACAATGAAGCATTTGTATACTGAACTAAGAAAACCGAACAATAAATGACGTAGCATCAAATCACGACTATTAACAAGCATGAATAAAAACAAATAGAACAAAACATTGCGCAAAATCAGGATTCGTTTACATTGGAGAGTCAAAGCATTAACAAAAGCATCAGTAGAAAGTAGTTGAGGTCAGCAGCAATATGGGAAGCATAAGAAAGAGTGAATTCGGTGAAATTGTGGGGGGTTTAACATGGAGTAGCTTGTAACGTATTTACCTCATAACAGAGTGAATGTTTGTTTTTCAAAAAATCTTTGCCAAGGTATGCTTTTGTATTGAATATGATAATGCAGAATCTAAAACATTGAATTCATCTTTCTTGAGGCTCATTTTGGAAACAGAGTCATTCGAGGTAAAACAGAACAACATAACAACAGAAGAGTATAAAACTAAAAAAAAAGAGTTGGGACCAAACTAAAAACAGTATAGATGGAATATGTGTGTATAAAATTTATTAATAATTCTTATATTAAAGTGGAATTTTAATATAATTATTTGGCAGCCTTCTTCTGTTTTCGTGGAGGAGTCATTGTTCTATTTTGTCCAACTGAGTTGTAATTAACTTTCGGTTTCTTTTCAGCAGGTTTCAAAATTTGGAATGAACATAATAAACTTTCATCAACACTCATCATAGCACCTGCGTTATCAAACTCACCACAGTAATTTGGCGCACTAAATAATGTAACTAACTGTCTCTTACTAAAGAATTCATAACCATCTTCAACAACTTGATGAGCCCTGCAAATCAAGTCCATGTCGTGTTTTTGTAGGAATCTTGAAACAACATCTGGACCAAAGGTGAAAGAAACACCACGGTCATTTTCACTCCATCCTGTTATATCTTTATCTGGGTCGGACCATAGTAAATCACATAGCAAGCCAACATCAGGTATATCTGTAGGTCTCATAACTCTTCTAATTTGGTCCATTGTATTTAAATCTGGGGATAAACCACCGTGCATTGTGAATATCTTTTCATCAATAATAGCAGCTATTGGCAAACAATTGAAACAATCTGTAAATGTTTTCCATAGCTTGATGTTATATCTTCTTTTGCATTCATCATAAAACCCGTATATACGGTTAATAGAGGCACACTCATGGTTCCCTCTCAAGATAAAAAAGTTTTCTGGATATTTGATTTTGTAAGCTAGCAGTAGACAAATGGTTTCTAAGGATTGTTTACCTCTATCGACGTAGTCACCTAGGAACAAATAGTTTGATTCCGGTGGGAATCCACCATATTCGAATAATCTTAGCAAGTCATAGTATTGGCCGTGTATATCACCACAAATTTTGATTGGAGCCTCAAGTTCCAATAAAATCGGTTGTTGAATGAAGATTTCTCTAGCCTTTTTACAAAGGAAGCGTATTTCGTATTCCTCTAGTTCTACTGTTTGTCCAGGTCTTGATCCTCTAACTTCCAATAGTCTATCAACGATTGAGTCTAAATCAGCTTCTGGTTCTTCCGCCATTGTGATTGTGATTATAAATGTGTTGTTTGTTTAGCTTGTTTGGAGGTTGTTATTCCTTTTCTACTTTGTGTTGTTGTCGGTGTCGTTGTTGTTGTTGTTGTTGTTGTTGTTTTGGGGGTAAACACGGGTGATGCGTTCTTCTTTTCGAATTAGTAAGGGGGCAACCAACGACAAGGAAAAAAGGCTGATAAACAAGTGTTTCCTGAAAACGTTCAAATTGTATGGGGTAGCAGCAGGGAAAGCGAGTAGTTCGTGCCTTTGGATGCTGAAATTGAACAGTAGTCGAATTGAGTTTTTTCTTCTTAGGGCAATTTTACCTGTGTTGAGAATGGGAAAGGTGGCCAGAGGAGATTTCAGAAAGGGAAAAAAAACACACACAGCCAACCGCACAAAAGTAGGACAGGGGTATCTGAACGGTAAAAGTGGTGGACTATGAACAGAAGGAGAGAGTGGGAAAGCGTGCAAGGGAAGCAATCTGCCTAGAAGGAGGAACTGGGTAGAAGCACAGGGTGTATTTTCGGGGTAGAAAAAGATCAGCTTTCTAAGGCAAAATTTCTGTTTTTGTTTTTGTTGTAGGTGAATTTTTTAATTTTCCCATTTTTCTCAGTTTTTTTTTTTTGTTTTTCGTTTCTTAGCAGGTTTCAAATCGCTGGAGCATTTCCCCCTCCCGTTCTATCGGCAGCAAAAAGAATTGTATTACCGGATTAGGAAGTTCAACAATATTCGAGGGTATGTAATTCCAAGCGTGACATTCAAGGGCGGGTTATCCTCGTATTTGGATACCTTACCTTACCTGGACACACACACATAACGGCCTATTAGGTTTTGACACAAAACACCCAACTGCTAGCTTGCAGCGCAGAAGCACTTTGCGTGATGCCGGCACAGCTCAAGAATGAGTACCATCTTCGAAAAGTCGCAGAGTCAAGCTCAAAGCCGTGTAACTTCTGCTATAAGCCAACAACTTCTGTACTTATAACAAGTGATGGTTCGGTATGTCTTCTTTAGTTAAAACGTACTGACCCTAAATACAACTAACCATTAGACAGTCTGACTTCTTTTACACTTGTGATATCCATCTAAAAGATAAATCGTTTGCATCCCCTATATATGGCGAGGAATATCTAAAGGCTAAGCGTGAGAAGAATGATTTAGATCAAGAAATTGAGAAATTGAAACTGAAATGGGAGGAAAAGAATAGATATGCAGGATGGGATAAGCTTATGAGTTACACAAAGTTCTCTAAAAACGAAGATAAAAAGAAAGAGAAAGATTCAAATGAGGCAGACACTCCAAAAGAAAGCAACCACGAGTCTCAATTGAAAGAGTTGCATAAACAATCGTCTAATTTTGAATCGATCCTATCAAAGCAGCCAAGGGTGTATGAACTGAATAAAGATATTTACAGGATTAGGTTGGAAAAGAAGAATAAACTCCAAACGAATAATTCTGGTGTTACAAGATCTACAATAACTCGAAAAGATCTGACAAATTTACCTTCTGTTCCAAAAACTCCACTATAGATAAATAATCTAAAAATTTACAGCTCTCTCATCAATCCAGCATTCCCACTTTTCAACATTTTGCTTCAAAACACTTCCTGAAATCACATCGAAGTTCGCGTCCAGACTATCAAATCTAAATTTCTTATTAATAGATTGACCTAAATCATTGAAATCTTCCTCGTTTTCATTGTCAACCTTTGTTATGTTTGCCGAGTTCAATCTTCTTATAGAATCAATTTCATTCTCCAAGCTCTCTCTTATCTTGGAACTTGGTCTTGATGAAAATAGATCAGATTTGTTACATGCAATCAAGATATCAATACCACCCGGTCTTCTTTCAGTGTAGTTCAAGATCTCATACAGAAAATTGGCAGCATTTGAAAGATTCTTTGGATCGATTGTTGAGTCCAAGACATATATCAAACCATGAACATTACTCGATGATTTGATTTCGTCAAATAATAGATTGTGTAATTTTGGATGACCGGGAAATTCACTTAATTTGAAATCACTTTGTTTAGTTCCAATGGATGGTAGCTTGTAATGAGTTGTAGTGTTAGGTTGCTGGGATGTCACTGTTGTTATTATCTTCTTGTTCGTTAGAAGATTGAACAGTGTAGTTTTTCCTGAGTTTGATAGACCTGCAATGATGAATGTAGGTTGTCTGTTACTATGTTTAGATAATCCAGGAATGGAAACCTTGTTTGTGTTGTTATGCAATATGATAAATGCAACAACAGAAAACAAAAGCACCAGAATAGTGGCAAATAAAGCAACAGACATATTGGCCACAACTGATTTCTGTATTTCTGGCGTTAGGTCAAAACTCACTTGTTCTCAGTTTGAGTGTGATGGTTTCGAGAATGTTTGTCTCCCGCGCATACTTTTTAAGAGATCCGGTTCTGCACGGTCGGATCTTACTACTAGTAACCAACTTATTTACTATTCACTACGCTACTTGGTCATCTTGTTTTATAATACATTATTCTTATATTGTCTCTTGTGCTTCATACATCATCATTAAAGAACTTCATGACTTCTTTGAAGTAAGCACGGTCCTCTGCATCCTTGATAAACTCAACATCATCATTCTCCCCGAAGGGTTTACTACCAAATTCATCTGATGTCACATCCGTATCACTTGATATAGACTCTGATCCATTAGTAGTTGCTGTCCTCTGTCCCATCAGAGAAGAAGCCCCTAGATCAGGTTCAATAGATTCCAATGATTCCAAATCTGGGTTTGTGACTCTAAGCTTTGACCTTCTTTTTGAACTAACAAGGACCTGGACATCTCGATCTTGTAACATCTCTTCGATCTGTTTTTCTTCATAATCTTCTGAGCTTGAAGACGATACAGTACCTGAATTCAATGAGTTTCTAGACCTATTGTTTTGGTTTGTGCCAAAATAATGGCTCAATCTCGTATGATCCTCCAGATCCTCAGGATCAGCAAATGGACCAGATACTCTGTGATGTACAGGCTGTGGTCTATAAATGTTCTTTAAGTTTTTAAGATTGAACTGTGAAGAGGGCGACATTTCAAATGAGAACTCTATTGATTTTCGGGTATTTCTTGGTGTCGTGTTTTGGGGTGTTTGCGATTTTGATGATAGTCGCTTTTGGTCATAATCGGCCCTCTTCCTGTTCCAGGATGAGATGCTTTGGTTGTCAACAATATCGTTGATCTCTTTATAGTATTCCTCAGTATGTGTAGACTCCGAGTCTGATTGTAAGGATATATCATTTCTCTTCAGCTTCTTGTAAATTAACCATAAAATGACGGATAAAATTATAATACAGACAAGTGGAACTGTGACTGCAACAGCGATAGTTGAGGTATTTTTTTTATGTGCTGGTGTTGTTGAAGCAGAAACAGATGAAGTTTGAGCTGAAATATTCGATGATTGACTTACATCGGAACTTGAAATTCCTTGTTCGGAGCTAGAGTCAGTGGTGGTGCCGAGTGATTGCTGAGATGATATAGTTTTGGATACCACTATTCCACTCGACTCAGAACTTGAGATGGCATTCGAAATAGAGCTAGAATACACTGAAGATTGTGACACAGCTTGAGTCTGAAACGTTACTTGATCAACTTGTTTCATCGAACGAATGTCAAAAAGTTCCAATTTATAACTGTCAGACCTCTTTCCCTTGCTTGAGTTGGAAAACGTGATACTAATCAGTGTATTATTCAGAACAAAACCTCCCAAAAAGTTACCCAACTTGAAATCTCCAACATTTGTCAAGTTTGACCAGCTCCAAGTAGTTGTAATATTCAAATTCAAAATATAGGGACTTGATAAGCTTCCACCTAAAGTGCCACCAAGGACCAAAAAGTTGGTCACTTCATTTTTGACATTATGAGCAGGTAAAACCAAGGGATTTGTTCTTGAATTAACACCAAATTCGGAAGCTGAAACCGTTTTGAAAGACCATGATTTATATTCCCAAACTGCAATTTGAAACATGCTGACCCAACCAGATGATGCTTTACCTCCAATAACAATACTTGATTTGCCTTCGGAATCTGTGGACGAAGTTGATCCTCCGTAAAAAGAAGTAGGTGATATTGAAGTCACTATTGAGTTAAGTGTAAGCTTCTCTGGGTTGAATTCTAACAGCCTATTTGAGACTGAGTTATTATACTTTCCACCATAAATATAAATAGCCTCAGTAGTGTCATCATCAGAAGGAAGATTTGTTAGATAACTGGACTCAGAGTAATACTGCAGATTCTTGGTTAACGTTGTATTGTACGTTATCGTTTGCCATACATTGAGAGTTGTATTTAATTTTGTGATTTTAAGAGAATCGTCATCTCCATAAAAGGCATAGAGATCACCATTTGCAACAGCTAGTGAGTAATTTGAGCTAGTAGGTGAATCTATTAGATCTGTTACCAAGTCACCATTTTTGAGATTGGACTGTTGATATCTTATAGAGAGTAAATCATCCGTTGAGAGTTTTATGTAGGCTTTTTTATGAAGTGGTGAATAAAGTGACTGCCAAACAGCAGATGTCTGCGATATCAGGAGCCCGTATATGAGCAGCACGAATAGATTCATTTCGTCACCACAGAGCTGATCATAGATGTGTAATCTTGAAGAAAAGAGCCATTTGATTATTTCATCCGTTTGATTTTTACTTGAGGAGGATGAGGATGATCTTGCACGTAAGAAATCTAAATGTAAACAAACGAGCTCAATCGGGAAGGTTGGTCAGGTACGCGCAACATCTGCGAAAAATACTTGTAACTTTTGAGATTGGGCGATATCTTACATAATCACATGAATCGGATTCGGACAGAGGGGAGATTGAGTCATCTGCACGTGACTCTTTGACACAATAGTTTGTTGCAGCAGCCGCTGCTGGGAGCTGGGGGAGGCAGCAGCAGCTCGGGAGAGCTAGTGCTGGCGTGGCTAGGACATCGATGGGATGAACTAGAGGCTGCTAGACAATCTTCTTAAGGTTTGTTTCGGCTGTTTGGAATCTTCTCTAGTCGCAAATCCTGTTGTTGATTGCTATAAGACTATCTGCCCACTTTCTTCCTACTTTCTCCAATTTTCAGCGCACTCATTTCGAGTCAGTTCAGTGTGCTTGGAGCTGAGAATTTCATATCTTTCCAGCCAAAAGTTAGCTTTTTTTTTTTTTTTTTTCTTTGGCTTTCTGTTTTCTTTTCTTCACTCCAGAATTTGAAAATCCGAAGCTGATTGTCAATCATCTATAAACTCACAAGTTTTTTACACCGAATACCTTGAAGGCACAGCGGTAGACTTGAAACACACTCACAGAAGGGGTACTGTCTTTACAGTGCTATCACAGACACATAATGAACAGCGAAAGGAGGAATTCCGGTTTTGTTCTTCCTCTGAAAGGCGCTCTGGCGCCTGCGGAACTGGTGAGCGGTGGTAATAAGCTCAAGCAGCAACAAGTATCAAGCGAAAACTCAAATGAGCAGCCCAGTATCTCAGTACCTAGAGATTACACCACGCGAAATCAGTCAGCCAAATCTAATCACAACAATAATCACCCGAATGGCCCAAATCACACAAATAGCTTTGCCAGAGTCTCTGAATTGCTCCATCAGACAGTAGAAGGCTCTTCTTCTTCTCCAGCATCGCCCAATGGAAGTGGCATTCACATAAACCGAATCATCACCCCAATGTCATCTTCAGACTCTCTGGCTTCACTGATTGAACGTCAGCATACCTCAAAGATTAATCATCCTGGTCATCAATACCAATTGTTCAATAACTCGAGGCCTCCATTACATACTGACTGTAGAAAAAGGTCGTCACACTCTATCTTTAGCCTTTGGAACTCATCTTCAAGTGTTGCCCATAAAAGGTCGACCTCATCAGCATCCAATACTAACACCCCTCTAGTGAAGTCGCCGCTTCATAATGAGAGTGGAGATTATTTATCCTCAAGGAAATTGGCACCAAATGTTTCAAACCCTCATCACTTACACTCATCTCCAAATGTCAAAGAGAGTAAAAAGGTTCATTTAGAGTATGATCCTGTTTCTAGAAGGAAAGTCTTGAACACATACGAAATTATTAAGGAAATTGGCAGAGGTCAACATGGTAAAGTCAAACTAGCCAAAGAGATTTATACCGAAGAATTAGTTGCAATCAAGATTGTTGACAGAAAATCCCGCCAAAGATTAGGAAGATCGATGAAACCCGGTTCAACTGAAGAAGAAAAGGTGCGGAGAGAAATTGCGATAATGAAGAAGATCAATCATCCAAATATAGTTCAATTAAAGGAAGTCTTAGATGATACTGAATCAAGAAAAATTTATCTGGTGTTAGAGTACTTGGAAAAAGGGGAAATCAAATGGCAAAAAGCTCCTAATGTTCCAATGTTGAACTTACCTGAAGCTATGAAGGTCTTTAGAGATGTTGTGCTAGGATTAGAATATTTACACTATCAAGGTATTATTCATAGAGATATAAAGCCTGCGAATTTATTAATATCATCTAACGGTGCGGTGAAAATCTCTGATTTTGGTGTTTCATTTGCCTCTTCATTAAAAACAGGGGATCAGGATGATTTTGATCTGGCCAAAACTGCTGGTACTCCTGCATTTTTTGCTCCAGAATTATGCTTGCCATTAACGACATTCAATGAAGAGAATGTTCAACATCCAAAAATCACCTATAAGATTGATATTTGGGCACTTGGAGTCACTTTATATTGTCTTTTATTTGGCTCTATGCCATTCTGGGCACAAAATGAGTTCGAGCTATTCAAAGTCATTTGCTCTAGAAACTTAGAATTTCCGACCACATATCCAACAAATTTTGACTGGACTGAAGAAGATAAGTTTGAGGCTAGGAATTTATTGAAAAAAGTTCTTGATAAAGATCCATCTGAAAGAATAACTTTGAAAGAAATAAAAAGGCATCCTTTGGTTTTAAGAAATTTATCTGTTGAAGAAGCTAGAGTTTTTGCGGAAAATCAGAAATCTTGTGATCAAAGGATTGAAGTTTCAAATGATGAAGTGAAAGTAGCAGTGACGGGAATTGCCAGTAAGATCAGAAAAGGATTTGCAAAAGCACTGAAGATGGCTGGTATCGGAAAATCTTCTTCTTTAGCTACAGAATCATTAAAATCTGAAACAGGTTCAAGATCCATTTCCACTCAAGAGGATTCAACAAAGAGAACACTAATTGATGCAAGACGAACTTTATCTTCGGGCTCAACGCACAGGCGTATGAAATCTGGAGATGCTGCTGCCACTAAGACCACAGTTGAAGGCGATTTATTTTTGAACAAAGGATCTGCTTTCAACTCCTTGAATCATATAATGAATGACGATAAAAGAAGAACCAGTATCAGTACTGCTCAATTGGCCAGTCTAAAATCTGAAGGGGCTGTAACAACTACCAACTCTTCCTCACTATCAGATTATGCCACCTCAAACGATTCTTCATTTAGCAAACCAGGTTCTCAACTGGTTTCATTACCTGTTAATGCAAGCTTTGCATCATTAGATAGTGTCTATTTAGAGAATTTTGCACCGGTATATGTCAACACCCAAGACTCGAGAAGACCTCAAGCTCATAAGGAAACTATAAAAAAGATGAGCGATTTCTCCCTGAACAAAACTACAGAGAGGAAGGTGGTTGAAGATATAGCTCCTCATGACTCGGTCCCTGCAACCTTCGATTTATTAGGAAGTTCCTCGGATGATGCCGATGAGGAAGATGATGATGATGATGATGAAAGTACAGATTATGGTGATGATTACGAGGATGATGGCTTTGGATTTTTTATCAGACCTAAAGCATCTGTTGAGTCTGGTGATGACGATCATTCTGAGTTATCTGTTCCTTCAGAGTTAGCAGATCATTTAATTCCATCGATGGCACATCTTGAGGTTGAAACGCCAAAAGCCCGTCATAACTCTAAACACCATTCTGGTCGGTCACAACCGCATTCATCGATTCCTACCCTTCGAAAACCCACCACTGGTCCAAAGTACAGTTTCTTCGAGAATTCTGATTCTGATTACGAGGAAGATGAAGATCTTAATACATCCACAAATTCTGAGGTCGAGCCACCACATCTTATCGAACCAGACTCTGGAGGAAGTGAAAATGATGATGAATCTGACGACGATGATAAGCTGGTATTCTCATTTGGTAACAGAGGCCGCACGAGACATAATACATTTACTTCTGTACCGTTCAAAAGACCAACCTCTGAACCGAATGTTTCATCAGAGGATAATTTGCATGTATTAAGAGATACATTAACAAGGGGACAAACTCCTAACATTGAACGAGTTGCCTCACCATTAGGGAAGAATGCCCCTCATACTCCACTTTCAAGCTCGAATGCTCATTTATTATCCCATTTGAAAGTTCTTAAGAAGAGCGATTTTGTGAATCATTACAAAAGAACATTACCACAAATAGCTCTACATCTAGAGGATGAAGATGCTTCCAGAGGAAGGTCCAACTCTATCACTTTAGGAATACTAGAACACGAACATTCTTCTCAAAAGAGTATTGATTCCCAGGCAACCTAGTGACTACTTGGATAAAGGAAGGTTGTCCAGCATTAATTTATAGATAATTTATGGACCGCACAGAGGAAGCCCCCAAAGTGGATCGAATCATGCACAACTTGCACATATTTTTATTATTGGCTATTTATTTTATTCGAAGATGATGGCGAATACTGTTACGAAGTTTATGAAATGTTTTATTTTAACTTAATCAAGATCATCATTTTTGTAGTTTTTCAATTCTGTTCTTTTATGTTACTACATCAACAAACAAAAAAAGCGAGAAATCAAAAAACACCAAGATTTTCCTTGAAGCACTAAGCCTCTGAACTTTGCATTTGGACCTCCGCAGTCGAAGCTACGCAATTCATCTTTGATCTGATCAACTCTCCCTTTCTTACACTGCCTTTGGCCTCACTCAATTATATCTCGTCCCGCTCGTTCCCCACGTTTTCATGAATATTTCTCCCACATGAGACTATTGACATACATAATTCGAGTGACACAACGGTTGAACTTCAGTTTGAGGCACACGTTCAGCTCTAGAAGACTCTTATCGATCCTTGTACTGAGCTTGCTGATACTAGTAGGGTTCATATCATTCTACCAGGATGAAAGCTACCAAATCACTACAGAATCACTACAATCATTAACTGAAAAGATCAATTCAATAACGTCCAGAATCGATAGTTGGAATACCTATGAGAAGCAGCAGAAGGATGAGATACAAGAACCTATAACGACTGCCATCGAGGTGCCGGCTATAGCAACTCCAACGAGCTCTTTTTCTGAGTTGTCAAACACATTATCTTTTCCCTTACAGTCTTCGAAAGGTGAAGAAAAGATAACCGATGAGGTTGGTGAGGTTGAACCATATGAAAAGGAGAATGGCGTTATTTTGATCTTTGGCCGTAATAATGATCTGTTCAGGTTGCAAGAAACGGTGAGGTCCGTTGAAGAAAGGTTCAACAAAGCTTATCACTATGACTATTTGATTGTGTCAGACTCAATCTTCTCCGAGAACTTCAAGAGGGGTGTCAGTGCAATGACCGCAGCAAAGTTACTGTTCCATTCTGTTCCAAGATCACATTTCACAATGCCTAAGGATGTGGACAAGAATAAAGTAAAAGAACAAAGAAAGCACCTTAACGGTTTGAAGATTGCTTATACCAAAGCACAAAGGTCTAAACATACACAGAGATTCTGGGCAAAGGAAATATTCAACATCGACCCTTTGAAGCAGTACGATTATTTCATGAGAGTTGAGTCAGGCTCTGTACTATATTGTGATGTTCCATTTGACTTTTTCAAATTTATGAAGGAACAAAACAAGACGTTTGGTTTTGGATTTGCTCTAAACCAAGATGCAAAAGGGTTCCCTACATTATGGGATAATGTGCTGAAATATATCGAAGAGAATCCAGAGGATATATCGAAGGATCCATTTGTTGACTTCATCTCAGATGATAAAGGGTTGAGCTTCAACGGGTGTCAAATAAGATCGAGTCTCGAAGTGGGTAAGTTATCCTTCTTCCAAGGAGAAAAATATCAGAAGTTGGCTACTTATTTTGATGAGCTCCATGGTATTTATTATGAGACTTGGGATGACTCAACATTTCACACCTTAGGTATCAGTTTACTAGAGAGTCCTGATAAAATCCAATTTTTCAATCATTTAGGCTATAATGACTTCAGTACACCTGTTAAGGGCCCAACTCATAAATCTTGCCCAATTGAGAGAGAGCTTAGACTGAAAACAAAGTGTACATGTGATCCAGTTGATGATGTTACATGGGACGATAACAGTTGTATCGAAAAGTTCTACCAAGTCAATAATGTTGATATTCCAGAGTATGCTTCAAAGATTCGTCAATTGAAAATAGAAAAAAAGGCAATTAAAGAGAAGGAAGACGAACAAAAGAAGTATGAAGACGAACAGTTGAAGCAAGAGAAAGAGAAAGAAGAAGAAGAGAAAAAAAAGATACAAGAGGATCACAAAAATTCCATGCCGGAACTTAGTCAACAAGAGGGTGATCCAATATCACCAGAAGGTGAAAAAGACGACAATAAATAAGCTTAAAATATGTATAAATGGGTGTTGGAAATAAAAATATAAAAACGATAAGGATCAAATAATGCAATAACTACTCAGAAGAAGTGTGATGTGAAGTTCCAACAGACTTAGTGCTGAATATTACCGTGATGGTATTCATCTCCAGCCTGTCCTTCGGCTTCCAAAACAGCAGCATTGGATGGTTCAGTTTGTGTAGCTGATATCTTACCAGTAACATGGTCTAAATCGACGTTAACAAAATCAGCCAGAAATTTACCAATTTCAGTATTTTCACGATTACCTCCTAGTTTTTCTTTCAATTTTTGTAAAGTTGATGCTTTATTTGAGTGGGCATAAATATTTACGTCAACAGCACTATGACCATGAGTCGACCATCCTGTTTGAGATCTCAAAGAAACAATGTTATTCAAGATATAATGTGAGAATGACTTGTTTTTGACCAATGACTCAACTTCTTCGTTAGTGTAATCCTCAATACCCAAATCTTTCTCTAGAATTTCAGTCTTGATGAAGTTTTCCAAATCTTTTCCGTCATAGGCAGCAATCTTCTTGTTTAAGAACTCACCGGAGTGCTTAGCATTTAGTAATGCCTTAGGATACCATAAATATTCTGGATAAGTTGGTGTCACTTGTCTAGCTGCAGCCAAGCCACCAGTTTCATGATCCGATGTACTAATAACAATAGTTTCAGTATCAATGTGATTAACGAAGTCTAAAACTGATTTGAAAGCTTTATCATAAGCTAAAACTTCACGAACTTGAGCAGCTGGGTCGTTATTATGACCTGCATGATCTATTCTTGAACCTTCAATGAGCAAGAAGAACCCTTGATCGGAGTTTTTAGTAGCTTCAGTCAAAGCGGCCAAAGCAGTCAGAGCTTCTTCTTCTAACGATGGATAAACTTCGTTATCTCTATCAAGATCAAATGGGATGTCAGTATCTGCTAATAAACTTAGCAATGGTAGTTTAACATTTTGACCCAGTTTCAATTGGTCAAATTCAGTTCTGTTACCAACGTAACTCCACCCAGCGTCAATGGCTTCATCAATCAAATTTCTATCATCTTTACGAACACCCTTAGAACCATACTTAAAATCATTTGGAGGATAGAAGTGTGCTCTACCACCCCCGATCATTAGATCAACAACTCTTCCTAGTGGATATTCACCTAACTGGTGCTGTGCAATTAAATCTTCATAGAACCTATAAGTGACATGGGAGGAAAACGCAGCTGGAGTAGCGTCAGTAATTTTAGTAGTGACGACCAAACCCGTGAGATAACCTTGTAGTTTCATTGCTTCCAATATAGTACCACATGGATTTCTCTCAGGGTCAACACCGACGGCGTTGTTAAAAGACTTCTTTGAGCAGGAGAAAGCGGTGGCACCAGCAGCAGAGTCTGTGATTAAAGAGCTTGAGGATCTTGTTCTTGATGAGCCAATCAAGTGCTTGTCAAGGGTTAGGACATCATCGATATCTAGACCATCACGAAACTGTCTGAAACTTCTTGATAAAGATAAGGAAGTTGGCCCCATACCATCGGTGACCATGAAGATGATGTTCTTCTTTTGAGGATTTTTGTTCACTGTTTGCAGGACAGTTTTGGATGTGTAGCCACCTAGAAATAACAACACTATATGTTTTGGTTAGTAGAGGGCTTTCACGTTAAGGTGATAGATAGTGGATGATGTCTAACATACAAAGCGTTGAGACGAGTATAAGCCTAGCGAAACGACGTTTGTAAACATGATTCCAGGAAGGCGAGGAAGTAGTTGAGCCCAGAAGGCCGGCGCGCTCAGTCATCTTCTTTGTTTGGAAGTGTCCAGTGTTCTGAAAGAGCCTGAGCGATGTTGTTGTTTGTTTTATCTTTATCTTTTTCTGAGTTTTTGCTATTGTGACAGAAGTCATCTGGTCGGTCGCACTACTTTATTCTGGAAACGTATTCTGCACGTGGGGATATCGGTGAGAAGAGGGGAATAGCAGGGAAGTTATGGGCAGTTCTGGAGTAGTAAAGCGGAAGTGTACGCTGTCCAATCAGAAGCAACAGACACCAATCAAAGCAGTCTGAAGATGGACATATTATAGTGTCACTGTCTCAAATAGGGAAATTTCCTGTTTTGTATGTTTTCTCTAATCAATCAATTCACGTGACCCTTCTGGAAAAATTGGACAGAACAAATTTAACACAACAAACAGAGCACAGTTTAAAGGAACAGACAAAGAGAGAGAGAAGGAGAAAAGGAAATGGTTTTCAACTCCAAGAAGTTCAGATCCAAAAGAGAACAGGCACTTTATGAAGCCACCGTTGCCGGAAAGTACCAAAAGAACCTGAGAAAGCACCCTTTCTTACTTTTCGGATTGCCCTTCCTGGCTGCTATGGGTTTGGCTTCTGTTTGGTTATCTAGTTTTACTGCTGTTAGGTACGAGAACAGGGATAGAAAGATTCAGGAAATGGGTGAAGAGGAAATATTGAAGGTGAATACCAAGAAGAGAGCCGTTGATGTCAAAGAGGAGTATTATAGAATGCAAGGCCTCGGTGAGGAAGAATGGGAACCAAAAAGAGTTCCAAGATTACCAGGTGAATCTGATAATGTATTTTAAACCCAGTTAGATTTAAATTTAGGATTCCTGTATATATCAATTGTTACGAATGTCATGAACTTTTCATTATCAAAAAAAAAAGTATTAACTAGAGAACAAAACTATTCATTCTTTTGGGTTTGTAGAACTATATACTCTTTCATTTAATATCCGGAACAGAAGCTCATTTCTTAGCTTTCAAACTAATATCTATCTTTGAGATCAACAAATAACTGATCAAAGCGATGAAAACAAACTTAGCGATATCTAATGGTTTCTTAATAAAACTCCAGAAAGAGTATTGATACTTGACAACAACTTTCAATTGATTCAACTCATCAACCAAGTTGCTATATGTCAAGGTAATCTTGGTATGTCCGTCATTCAAATCAAAGTAGGACAGTTCATTACCTGCTTGAACATTATCATATGGAATTGGAGAATAGATATCTAAGATCTTTGCTCCTTCTGGTAGATAAAAGCTCAATTTCAATTCATCATAAGTAGCATCAGGTGGACCACTTAGTATAGGGACTTCCAAAATGTATTCTTCAGAATCGGATTGACGTAAATAAGATGATAATTTGTTAGTCCAACCAACGGTGAAATTGTAATTCCATCCACCAAAAACTGGGTATCTTGGTCTGATGTACAATTTATCACCAAATTCTTTATAAGTTGTTACTTTACCAACCAAATCAGTATAGTAAACATCTTTAGCCTCGTCTGATAATTTGATCTCTAAAGCATTCAAGGCATGGGATGATCTACTCAATGCCTTTTGGTTTAACATATAATCAACTCTAGCAAAACCATCTTTTAATTCAGCGGCTTCATTAGTCAGTTTATAGAACTCTTGATATTCTAATGAATTACCCCAGTGTGAAACCCAAACACCTCTTTCTAAAGTTGTGACTTTAACTAATGGGAAATTATGTGAATAAACAAAATTTAGATTGCTGGATGTGAAACGTGGAGTTGGTTCAAACTCATAATGGACTTGGTTGTCAACGACTTTACCCTTGATAGCAATTTCACCACCTTTTAATCCAACTTCTTTACCTGCCTTAACCCCGATGATGTTCAATTCACCATTAGATGTTTTGTAAGCACTCAATGGTTCTTTATAAGTCTTCAATAACAAAGTTTGTTCATCAGCAATTCCGATCTTTGAAGGTAAAGCACTCAATGAGTTGGTGATTGATAATGAGATAGCAAGTTTGAAATCTTGTTTTGGAGCAATTGGATGTGGGAGGACAATTTTCAAGTAGTTGATGAGTGGTTCACCATTCGCTTCTGTAGCTTCCGAGAGCACTTCAGTTTCCAACACCCTTGGAGAACCGCTGATTGAATCAGCATCCACAATACTGAAAACCCCTAATCTTTCAAAGATGTACGAAGGCAAAGCTAGGAAGTATTCACCATTTGGTTTATCATCAATGTTCTTGATATCGATGAATAGTTGTTCTTTGACGTATGATTTACCCAGGTTTATACTTCTTAGATATTTGGTGTTTTCCCATGTCTGCGAAGGCACGAAGCTACAAGCGATGAGCTCCACCAACAGTAGCACTAAAAAGAGGGCCTGCATCGTCAATTGGTCAACTGGTCAACTGTGCGAGGGGTGTGTGGTCCGGTGCCTGTGTACTTTTCCACTGCGCTCGCTCTCGTTCTTTTGATTTCCGAGTCGTGTCAATTTTCATCCTCGAAAACAGAACACAAGAACCGAGGGTAAAAATAGTTCCGGGATACATACATACATAGAGATAATTATAATCACACTCTCGGTGGACTACTACAAAGGAGAGGTTTGAGAACTAAAGAGATAACGTTCTTCTTTTATTCATCCTGGAAGGTGTTTTCTGGAACCTTGTACAAGGTGATCTTCGGACTGTTTGGATTCTTCAAAATCACAAACTTACCATCATCCTCAGCTGAAATGATGTCGATGTATGACTTGACGATACCCCAACCATTACCAGTTGACAAGTTGATCTGTTGAGCTAAATCTTTAGGAGAGTATGAAGTGACACCGATTATGGTGTGTTTCTTGTTGTCCTTGAAGTTGGATCTAGTGACAAATCCCAATTTGATGGAATCAACACCGGCTAAAATAGCTTGATTGGCCCATTTGGAGAATTTGTTATTGTTGTTCTTCAATTCAGAAGCAATGATGGCACCTCTTTGTGAGTTGAATTTTGTCTTCCAGTCTAAACTTGTGGTATGGTATTCATTGACAGCTTTGATGCTCAAAGTTTGATTACCTTCTCTAGAATCGAATTCAGTTCTGATCAAGATGGAGATTGGGTTTTCATCTTCTTGGGATTTCTTTAGTAAAAATCTCTTATATTTGTAACCTTTTGATAACAAAGATTCTTTAGATTCTGAATCATGGAATGGGTTTGGTTTAGCTAATGAATGAGAAGATTCTTCCAAAACAGAGTTGGCCAAAAAGTTTTGGTTGATGTAAGTAGCTTCTAGGGCCAAGTTGTCAACATTATTGATGTTAGTATCATGAGCATCTGATGGAGCATCTTGAGAGTTTTCATCAACAGTGATTCTGTCGATGGTTGAGTTTTCTCTCTTATCAAAGAAAATAACACCATCCTTCTTGGTAACAACAATATCCCAAGAGTAAACAGATCTAGTAGCAGACATTAGTTGAGTGATAACAGAATCGGTGGTGAAAACAGTGGCAGCCTTTTCAGTTTTGTATTGCTGGATAACAGGATCTTCCGAGGCAGTTGGGTTATAGAAGACCTTATCGATGGCTCTCAAAGGAACACCAGCAGATCTTTCAATTTTTTTGTTATAAGCGTTAATTGAACCATAGGTGTTTAATTCTTCACCGTTATCAACTTCGAAATTCAATTTGGTCAACTTATTCAATTCAATATCACTGATAACTTTCCAAGAGTCTTCAACTTTAACAGAAGCTTCACGTACTCTTTGATTCTCATCTTTCCAATTACGACGATTTTGCGGTCTCCATTGTTGGTTGTTGTTATTACTGTTATTGTTGTTATTGTTATTATTGTTGTTGCTATTGTTGTTGTTTTGTCTGTTGTTTTGAGGACGGCCATTTTGAACTCTTCTACCTCTTAGTAAGGTTGTTTGAGCTTGGGCGTTGTTTCTAACACTTGCAGCAGTCTTCTGAGAATCAACAACTTCAAAGTTTTCACCTTCCTGAGATTCTTCAGCAGCGAATGAGGACGCAGCATTGGACCCATATGCGTGGAAATAATCTCTGGTCTTCTTAGACTGTTGTTTGCTGTCTTTGTTCTGTTGCTCGTCGAGGAAATCTGCAACTTTACCTAGCTTATTACCTTTGGAGAAAGGAGCATATGGGATGTCACCAAAACGCAAACTTTCTGGAATGGTGGCTGGAGGACCCCAGATGTTGGCAGAAGGGGCCAATGAGCTGATATCGAATGGTAAACCGGACATTTCTTGAGTGTTTTACCGGTGGATTCTTGATTTGTTTGATGTTTCTGGTGTTTGTTCGATGAGTTTTGTCCAGTTTTCAGTTGCAAATTTTTTCGAAACCAACGGACCAGGGCAGCTAACCAGTTTGATGTCAAAGTGAGATATCATGAGAGAGAAAACGGCCACCGGCATGGAAATGCAACAAGACACACATTCACTTGATGATAATCAGTCTTTAACAGAGAGTGTGTTAAGTAAACGCCTGAAAGATCCAAACCTCCAGTCTTTCCATCTTGTTTACCACTCCAGACAAGATCAAGATATTTCGCGAATTCTCACCATTGGTTTCCCACTGAGAAAACATCAAAACTTAGTGGCAACTCACAAGAACCAGCAGAAATAAGTGGAACATATTCAATACAAGCTCAACACACGCAATGAACGGGATTTCTGTGGACATTAACCACCTGAAGAAAGGTGAAGTCAAGTATGTTCGCTTTATAGCCACCCACAATTGGGGGTTAATTTTGAAGATTTAGCTACTAACACAATGTTTACTTTAGTCTTGGTACATCTATGTATGTTCAAATCCAACAACAGATCATTTTTTGTTATCAATGGTCAATGGTCAATTGAGCTATGATTACTAACTATAATTATTATATAGCATGGCTGTCAAGTTTAAAGATGGTGTGATATTAGGTGCAGACTCGTAAGTGTTCTTCTGAACAAGTTATATTAATCATAGATGGAAGTACTAACAGATTAATGGTTTAGTCGTACCACCACAGGTGCTTATATTGCAAACCGTGTTACAGATAAACTGACCCAGGTCTATGACAAGATCTGGTGTTGTAGATCCGGTTCAGCTGCCGACACCCAGGCCGTTGCTGATATCGTTAAATATCATCTAGATCTTTATACTACACAACATGGTAAACCACCAACTGCTAAGATCGCTGCCAGTATTTTCCAAGAACTAACATACGCCAATAAGGACAACTTGAGTGCCGGTTTGATCGTTGCCGGTTATGACGATGTTACGAATGGGGAGGTTTACAGTATACCATTGGGTGGTTCTGTTCATAAACAACCTTTCACTATTGCAGGTTCAGGTTCTGCATTCATTTATGGTTGGACAGAAGAGAATTTCAAAGAAGATATGACTAAAGAAGAAGTTATCCAATTCGTGAAGATTGCATTGAAACAAGCTATAAAATGGGATGGAAGTTCCGGTGGTGTTATAAGACAAGTTATTTTGACTAAAGATGGTATTGAACGTTTGGTCTTTTACCCAGACGAATATGAAAATGCTTAGAGTTACTCCTTATAAAGATTTTTTGATTGTATATTATAAAAGAAAAAGGTTATAACTTTTGCTACAGTAGTTTTTGGCGTCTATATATAGAGTCATTTCATTATCCTCCCAACATACCTAATTCACATCTGAAATTTTACGTTGCTGTTTTTGAATCATCTTCTAGTGAAAAGAGAAGTGACACCACCGAATAACCCACCGGAGACACGACCAAAGACATCGGATGCAATTGTATTAGCTTTACCAAATTTGTCACATTTAGTAAAAGCTAAGGCATTAGTGAAAGTCAATGCGATGGCAATAAACACTAGTATCAAAGATAAGAATTCAAATTTTAGAACGGCGAAGATAGCTAAAGCAACCCATAGAGCAGGTGAAGCATAAAGTAAGATCCAAAACACTTTAGAGTCAATTGGATTGATATATTTATCAGGATTAGCGGTTTCAAAAACCCATATACTTTCACCATTATCGTTAGTCTCATTCCACCAACGCAAACCGACTAATAATCTTCCACTGATGTTCTTGACATTCCAGAAGTCAGCAGCAAGCAATAATATGACAGATATAAAGAAAAATATACTAGAAGAAGAGATGTTAGCATACCAATAAGTATTCAGCATTTAGATATAACGGTACTCACAAGTTACTGGTGAACAATAACCCTAAAAGGTAGGCCAATAAGGAGCCTTGCAGAAAGTTAGTATATCCATAGTTAAACAGAGAAGAGGATTGCTATCAAACTTACCAATTCTGAACCCCAGGAAGAATATCAATGCGATAGGGTGTGATGATTCTGATAGCCTCTGGAACAGAGTTCTCTCGACGTTTGGGCCCGCAATTCCGGTATTCTCAGACTGTGTTGTGTGTTAGTAATGACCAATACCTAATTACCACTATGTATATACCTCGAACTCACCATTATACGCTGCGAATTTGTAGTATCTCCTTTTGCACCAGTTCACTTCACTACGAGAGTCCTCTTTATTCTTTATTCAGAACTGAACTGGTTTCGCGGGACATGCGGTAGGCACCACAGTTGACACAGTTGACACTACAATACAATATGCTTACATAATACAATTCTTTTCCGTTTGATGGGAACTGAGTGCCCGAGGGAAGGGAAGAGGACTTTGCGAGAGAGAGAAAGTGACTGTTCACTGCTGGATTTGGTGCTCTGAGTGGAAAGCATTCTAGATCGTTTGAGAGTGGGAGTGTTTTTGTTTTTGGCGATAGTCTGTGATCGCTGTTCTGTTCCGACTCATTGAAGTGACCCCCATCATTACAGTGGATTCATATAATAATAATAGGTGAACGATCACCTTACTCACAGTGAACCCACATCACAAACAATCAAAACATCACTGTGCTGCACAACCGTCTAAATAAAGAATAAAAAGTGAAAAGCATATCAAGCACTACCCTCTATCTTAATATCCCCCGTCTTGCTCGACACAATACTCTCATATCATGGGTTATGCCATCAAGCAGAAGATCGACATCTGCCTAATGGCAGAGTCAAATCCTGATATGACACAGCAAGACCTTGCCCTGTGGGCCCAAAAAGTCTATGGAGGCTCAAAACCGCCATCCCAAACCACAATCTCGAGAATCCTGGCCAAGAAGGACGAACTCATCTCATTGAAGGAGCACGAGTTCAAGCTGATACGAAGAAGAAGACTGTCAAACCCACTACTAAGAAAAGTACTCTTGGAATGGATATCACAATGTGTTTGGAACAACATACCAATGACAGCTCCGATCATCATAAGCTCTGCTGCTAACTTCTGGAAGCAACTGCCCGAAAACATGAGAGAGGGCACGGGCGAATTTTCGTACAAATGGTGTTCACAATTCTTATCAAAAGTGAACATCAATTTGAATAACATTGAAAGAGAACTATACAATAGGTTGAAAGTCTGGACATTCGAGGAACGGGTCCAGTTGAAACAAGTACTAGGTGGATTTGACCCAAAGAAGATATTCATCCTTTCTGAAGTGTTCATCTCTCATGATCTACCATTGGATAAATCGTTCTATAATGATAGTTCTGATTTCATCACTTGCATGTTGTGTGTTAACTGTGATGGAAGTGAAAAATTGGATCCTTTTATAGTTGGAAGATATGAGAATTATCCATCGTTTGAAGGAAAATCCTCAATCAAAGCTGCTACGAAACATGGCGTCACATACCACAGTAATAGGAAAAAATGGCTAACCTCAACTTTATTCTACGATTGGCTAAGCATCCTGGATAAAAGACTGGCATTGGTCAACAGGGATATTGTTATAGTTCTTGATGACTCTGCCTCACATCGTGTGATAAATATAAAGTTACAAAGAATCAGACTATTATACACTTCATCTAATTCGAGCTTCTTACCTATGGCTTGGGGTATCGAAAACGATTTTAGATTGAATTTTCGAATTGGACAATATAATAGGGCCATCGAGAAACAGGGCATACTGAACAATAGATTACTTTCCAAAGACGAACAAATATTGACTATGGCTGAAGCGTTTGATGTTGTGAAAGAATCATGGAATAAGATACCTTCTCAAAGAATTCAATCTGCTTGGAAGAAAAGTGGTATATTACCCGATAATTTAACTCAGTTCTATCCAAAACAGAAACTTTTTGATGATAATCTGGAATTAGAGTTGTTTTCTCTTATAAATCGACTTATTGTCAATGAGAAATGGGACGTCATTTCACTATTAGATTTGACGATTGAACAAAAGACGAACAATTCGTTCTTATCAATAGTGGAAACAATCCAGAGTTGTATTGTTGATAACTATGATGACTCCAATAACAATGGAAAACCAAAAAGAGCGCCATTTTCACATACATTAGGCCAAGGCTTTCCAAAACTACAAAGACTGGGAGAAAGATTAAACTCATATTCAAGTTACAACCTAAAATTCAGTCCTTCAGATTTTGATGTTGATTTTGATGTTGATCATTTGGATGATATTCTACCTGACGCTGACCAGGAGTTCGCTTATCCAAACACCTCATCCGCTGAGTTTCAAGACTTCAATCGTCAACTACAACCGATGTCTGAGCTAGCACCGTTAACTTATGAAAGACCAGATCTTGAATCTTGGGATAATTGGAATAACTTGTTTCCAGATGCTTCGACCCCTGATAGATCATCTGCTGCTAGTACAAATTTTTCAAGCTGGGACCCACAAGGACTGAACCAGGACTCTACAGGTGCTGTTGGTACTTCTGCTTCATATTTAAATGGTCAACTGCCTTCAGGATCTCAGTATAAGCTGGTCATAATCGATAACTTTTTAAGACTAATAGAGCAGGATAGTACCTTAAGTCTATCTGATGTTAGCATCAGTGAGATTATGCTGCTGAGAGAGCATGTGCTACAATTAATGAATGATCAATAATGAATTAACGTTTCTAACCTTTTAAAGCTTATATATGTACTTATGAAAAAAAACATAATCAATCTGTATGTACAAACTCCACTTGAGCACTTATTTAATTTAACACGACACGACACAACACAACACAACCCATACCACATACGCCCTCTGAGCAACATAAGAGAAGTCTACTTATTCTCACTTGAGTTTATTAATTTAGCCTTCTCAGCTTCCAAATCCAGACCGTATTCGTTTCTTAATTTATCTTCAAGGGCCTTTCTTTTTTCCAAACTCTCCTTCTTCATTCTTGCTAGTTCAGCTTTGATCTCATGAGGCTCTTTAGGAATTTTGTGAGTGGTCTCTGGATCTGGCCAGAAGCCCGGGACGTTGAATTTCTTATCAGCATCAACACCAACGTAGTACATCACACCAATCGGTGTCATCAGGTAAAAGGTGAACTGTCATTGGTTAGTCTCGAAACGGGATTTGTACAAAGGTAGAGTTGAGACTCCACCCAAAGGAGTCGAGGGGTTTGAACATACTCTGAACAGCTCTAGCTGTGATCTACTGAGTCTTGGGAATATTCTCTCTAACACCATCGCGGATATCCTCTTTGAGTCTCGTGGTTTTGCCTGTTTGTGTCTTGCTCTTCCCATACGTTTTTCCATAGTGTACAAAACATTCGAGAAACTTGAAATTTGTAATATATTACGTAATCATTATAATGGGCTTAAGTAACCTTTGATTGGTTATCTTCTTTTATAAATACAAGGCTTCAATAGCCATTTGCCTTCTGGGACTTTCTGTCTCTTGAGCTCAAGCTGTTCTTTTTCACTTTCATGCTCGATAAATTTCTGTCTTCTTTCAAGTTTGGCCTTTCTCTCGGCGATGATATCGGCTGGAGCTTTGAAGAACTCAAATCTTGTAAACATCTTGTTTTCGTTATCCGTCTTCTTATGAAAGAATCCTTGGAGTTTCAAAGCATTGACGAACTCATCACCCGCATTAGCATCTTTGTCTGAGAATCTTGATTTGATTTCGGCGATCCATAGTTCACCCCTTGGTGCAAGGATTCTATAAGCCTCTTTAATGAAATCTAGGAAATTAGTTCCCATCAACGCTAGACAGAATATAACAATGGTACAAGAATCATCTTCTAGTGGAACATTTCTAATATCAGCAACGGTAATTCTATCATTGGCTTTCTTCAGATCAAAACTGTGGACTTCAACATCCAAACTGTTATTGAACTTGTTATTTTTCTTACCTCCTTTCTTCTTACTTCTTTCTTTCAAAAAATTCTCAATATCAAGACTGAACTGTGCTTCACCACATCCCATATCAGCAATTACGATTTTCTTTGATTTAGGTAATCCTGGAAGACCACCAGGAGCATTGACTACTTTTTGTGATCTTTCTTTAACTTGATTGACAAAAACATCAACTGGGTTTTCTGGCCATGATTGAACTTGTGATCTGAAACCCTCGTGGTATTCGTCAAATAATGATGGCTGTTCTTTGACCAGTCTTAATGCTTCGTCTGAAGTGGTAGTATAGAGTTGTTCATTGATCCAACGGAATCTTGAACCTGTTAATTTAGCCATCATTTTTTGTTGTAGAGGTGTTAGTTTTGTCTTAGGTTGCAAGTCTAAAGCTGGTGCGGCGGCCACAGGTGCTGATGGTTTTTCACTCTGGGAAACTTCTTTTGGTTCATCTGCCTTCGATTCTCTTTTTTGTTTCTTATTCTTCTTCTGTTCTTTTGGTTCAGACCTTATTTCTTTCTTCTCTTGTTCAACTTCATTTGTGCCTTTAGAAATCTCGTCAACAGTAACCTCTTGCTGCTGTTTTCTCTTCCTGTTGTTAGCTTTAGCCTTCCTTTTTGATGCGCCTGACTTGACAACAACAGAATTCAGATCCCAACCTTCCGTTTCAAACAAAGCCATCTTAAATATATATCGTTACTATTTCGATATGTGCTTTTATGTCCTCCTCAAATGACCTTCTGTTTATTAGTGAAATATGATAGATAAAAATTTTCTACAGGTGTCCGGATGTCATCGCATTACATAATCAATATTTATATTATGAGATAGATAAATACTACACTATTATGTGCATTCCAGTTAAACCCTTAGTACTCTGGTTGTCTTGTAATACGTCCATTCCCTTCTCTGAGGGTTATACCTCCAGTTTGAGTCATTTTCCTTGCTCAAAATCCAATATGATATAGTCTCAAGAATGTGGAAATTCAGCACAATTTCAGTATCATTATTTCTATTATAGACCTCAATGAAATTCTCCAGTTTTAGCATTAGTTGATTCTCTTTAACAAATAACAAAGCCTTCCTTAAACCATTAATAAAACTAAGCAAGATTTTGGCGTTACAGCTTTTAGATTTTGTACAAGTTATGAGTTGCGCCTTTTGTAAGATGTGCCTTGCCTCATGAAATAGCTCACCATGAATCTCATTAACAGTCTTGATCTTCGCATTAGGAATAGTTAAATCAATAACTTGGATGGGGAACTTTTTCCTTGCTGTGATTTTCAAGAGTTCAGAGACTTTGGAGTCTTTATAAGGCTTATTGAGATTGAACTTACTTTCATTGTTTTTTATTATCCATTTCATCAAAGCAATGGCAACCTCAACTTCCATGCTGAACTTACTTTGGGGGAAATTTGAGATTGAAACCCACGTTTTGTCTAACCTTCTTGATTGATTAAGATACAACGCAACTGATGTGATCTTTCCTCTCTCAAACATGGAAATATTATCTTCTTCTAAGTCAGATACGTCTTCTTCAGATGAGTTGATATCTTCGCCTTCACGATTAATTGGCATCTTTCTAAGATAGATGCTTGAATCTAACACTATTGAAGATCCGCGTGCTCTAAGAGCGCTTAGGTTCAGATCTTTTTGAATAAGTTTTCTCTTGTACGTCTGTTTATCGACTTTATAAACAGGCTCAATTTGATCATCACTAAATTGGGCTGATTGAATCCAAGGAGTCTTTAAAATCCTTCTGACTTTAAGAGCATCTTTCCAAAACACAATTTCATCCTTGAAATAGTCCTCGCCATTGTTCATAATTTGCATGGACTCAACATGAACTTCGTACCTTTTGTTGTAAGTGTGAATACGACCAGTCAGTTCAATCAGCGTTCCATCACAATTCAAATGTGTCAAACCAGAACCCAATAACATTGATTTGAGAACTTTGCAAACAATTTCCTCACCAGAAGTATCATCCAGTGACAGAAAATAGTACGTACTTTTACCTAGCTCTTTTATGAAATACTCTGTGATTCGGCCAACCATTCTTACTTTTCTAATAGGATGATTATTCAGCAGGAAGACATTATCTTGGATTGCTCGAAGCCCTACATATCCATAGATTTCTATTAAGTCAGGACTTGAATGGATATCTGATGCAAAAACAGGCGTTATGTTACTCCAAAATGGTGATGAATGGAATGTTTCAACAGCGTAGAAGCATACATCTTGGACTCTCCTAATTATGTTGTCGATACCAGGAGCAAAATCTATGTGTTTAGTGGAATCGTGCACTACGCGTGCTTTCTTAGCCATTTCGTGCTTCAACGATAAGCATTAAGTTTGAAATGGGTCCGTGGTGAGCGTTTTCTTCTTGGTTTGTACAGGTAGAAAGTACAAGGAAAGAGCTTTTGTTTTGATCTTTATACTAAAGGGAGGGTAATAAGATATAATTTGAACTTGTTTATGTCCTAACTGTAGATGATGTGAGGTGATTCATTGATTGCACGGGTAAAATATGGGTGAGATAGGCGCCAATTATCTGGGTATTTGGGTATTACGGGAACACTCTTTACCTATCTCTAGCGATACATTCAGTATGTAGGACAGTATTCAAGCTACAGACCAACAGAGTCTATCACTTACAATGGAGTGACCATGCTGTTTTTTTGTTGATACATTTGCGTGGACCAATAGATTCATGTTGTAGTTCCTGATCGATTGTCACTTTTCTATTCGAAGTTTCTATCTTAGTTTACATCGTAGACTTGACGGTTCTCACTATGTGATGCAAACAAAGAAGCTCATATGGATCAATGAGTATGGCTCAATGTGAAAAGTCCCACCAACTCAGAACCATCAGTAAAGCAAGAGCTTATGCTCATTCTCTGTGTAATATTTCTCTAAAAACATTTGATTTTATATGTCGAATATGGCTGGTTCTTGAGTTAGATATCCTTCTAATTTTGTATGGCAGAGACTAACTGGGTGGTCCTTACAACTTCACTTAAAAGCGCGGAAATACCACGGTCAACTACGAAAAGATAAAGATGCAAGAAGCTATTGCGGAGTGTATAAAATGTATAAAAGGAGGAGCAACGGAGGATTTCGAGAGTTCTGATCTATTACGGATCACACGAACACAATAAGTGTATACGGATATGCCTCCAATTACCTGCCACATCCTGGATACCACTAGAGGAAGACCAGCCTCAGGCGTTATTATTGCCATATACAAGATATCAGAACTGCCACTATCAGATGACGCTGAAATATCTGTATACGAGTCAGAACCATTCGGCCTCGCCAGAACCAATGCTGACGGTAGAGTTAGTGAGTGGATATTCCACCCAAAAGAGGATTTGGCACAACTGGGCATTGAGAACCAAGACTGGAAGAGCCTGGAACCAGGCATTTACAAAATTCGTTTCCAGACTGGCCAATATTTCAAAAGACTCTCAGAAGAGGATAAGCAGAATGGCATAACATCATCCGCCAGAACATTCTTCCCGTTTGTCGACGTTACCTTCACTGTTTCTAATCCACCGGATGCACATTACCATATTCCTCTGTTGTTGTCTAATCACAGTTACTCCACGTACAGAGGAAGCTGATTTGAAGGTGATTTAGAACTAACTAATGAAATTATTGATGTACCCCTTGATCCGTTTGCTGTAGCACGAGAAAGTAATCGAGAGAAGGACTGCGTGGGAAGCAGTTCATTTGTGTCTGATAGAGATCATTCTAGAAAAGTGTCTCTGATCTGGCTCATCGCTCGCTCGGATTTATCTGAGATCAGTCTCATCCAGAAGCAAATGCCAACAACGAACCAGTAAATACACAATAGCTCCCCCACAAAAAGAGGGGATCCCCCTAAACAAGGACCTTCTACTTCCCTACACCCACTCTTTCCTCACCAGCACCAACTCGTACAAAGAGGACCGTGCCAGGGGGGCCTTTGCTGGAAGACCAGATCAGTGTTGTTGCCCTTACCGTGGGCCTTCAGAGGAAGATTCTCTCACAAAAGGCAACATCAAAGAAAAAAGCGTAAACAAACACAATAAACACAACGAAAAGAGCAAACAGAGCAGTAAATCTTGCTTATTTTGAAAGGGGAAGAAGCACTGGTACTGGTGAATACTACATTCCGCTACAAACGTGCCAGGATTCGAAGATATCAGGTCTCGTTTTTCATCTGTCTGTCTGCATTTTCATGGCCTTTTCTTTGCATTCTTCATGTATACAAGAGAGTATCATCATTCCAAACAATTATACCACATCATTTATTGAAATATAGCTAAGCGCACTATCACCATTCAAAGGGAACATCCATCCAATACTCTTCCCACTGCACAACACCAAATTAACTCTTTTTTATAAATGCTGGAGTCCCAAATACGTCATATAGATGGGATTGTCAATCTACCGCAAAAAGTAAGCAAATCAGATGTCTTACCCAAACAGGAGATTTCCAACTCACTACCTTCTACCCCTGTCTCCCATGTGGTGACGACCCCAGATAACTCCATGACATTCACCGACCCAAGCCTAGAGTCCACACAGCATACAAATTCCAGCACTCATACAAGTAGTGAGCATAGTGATGTTCAAGAAGAGTCGCCAGAGGCTCACGTACAAGACAGTCCTCTAGAACAAGAAACCCCGGAACTAATAACTTCTCCAGTAAACACAGTGTCACTTCCAAAAGTAAGGAGCTCTTCTTCACAAAACTTGCAAGAGACTATAGATGATAATGAAACTCACGATCTTGAACACACAACGACGAATAATGCTCATAATGAAACACACAGTAATGATAATGATATTGATATATCATCTTTGAAAGAATTCCAAAATGCACTGGACTCATTTACACCAGGCAACAGGGGGCTAGTTATGGATGAAGGTGCTTCCTATATTCAAGATGAAAACAGCGATAGGGTTCTTTTGAACAATTTCACAAGACGCAGATCATCCAAACGTATCCCAAGTGCTGAACCCTTGCATTCTAATAAAGGTAGAAGTCGAGGCTCTGTCATGACGGCTCCTTCACGTTCTGGCAGTGTTGATGCTGCAACTTTAGAAATAGAAAGGATGAGAAGCTCTATCATCAATCAAAGAAAAAAGAAGAGAGAAAAATTGCAATTCGAAGAAGATGATGATAAAGTGCTGGTGGGTAATAAAGTCAGTGAAGGACATGCTAATTTCGTTGTCGCTTATAACATGCTTACGGGTATTAGGTTCTCGGCGTCAAGACACTCAGGTATAATG
This sequence comes from Wickerhamomyces quercuum, assembly GCA_030556525.1. Lineage (NCBI taxonomy): Eukaryota > Fungi > Ascomycota > Saccharomycetes > Phaffomycetales > Wickerhamomycetaceae > Wickerhamomyces > Wickerhamomyces quercuum. Next base: position 51,964 of record JAKTUE010000034.1, read on the forward strand.
AAGACTTTAACTGACCAAGATTTTAGAGCTTGCAAAAAATTTGTGTTTGACACTTCTGGTAATGAATTGACTCCATCTACTAAATATGCGTTCAAGTTCAAAGATTATGCACCTGAAGTTTTTCGTGAGCTAAGACTGTTGTTCGGATTAGACCCGGCTGATTACTTGATGTCATTGACTTCAAAGTATATTGTTTCAGAGTTGAACTCACCAGGAAAAAGTGGCTCATTTTTTTATTATTCACGAGACTATCGCTATATTATCAAAACAATCCATCGTTCCGAACATCATTTACTCAGAAAGATACTAAAAGAATATCATTCACATGTTAAAGATAACCCTAGCACTTTGATTTGCCAATTTTATGGTCTGCATAGAGTTAAAATGCCAATATCATATGGTAAGAGAAGAAAGATCTATTTTATCGTTATGAATAATTTATTCCCACCTCATAGAGATATTCATAGAACGTTTGATTTGAAAGGTTCATTATTGGGAAGATTAACAGTTCCTAAAGAGAATAAGCATGTTGTTTTCAAGGATCTTAATTGGATTGAAGAAAAAAAAGTTATAAGACTAGGCCCCCAAAACTTCGATCTGTTTATTGAGCAACTAAGAAAAGATGTGAAGTTATTGGTCAAATTGAAGATTATGGATTATTCATTCTTAATTGGATTCCATAACTTAGAGTCAAATAGTAGAGAAACAAACATCCAACAAAAGAACCTTGCATTTTTTGAACCTCCATCTTCCAAGTTGAAGGATGTCAAAAATACCAATCCAACGAGAATGAATAGACTAAGTGATCTTCCAGCTATTCAATACCACGATGGTAATTATTTCCACTCAACAGAAGGGGGTATTATCGCTACTGGTCCAAATGATGAACCACTCAACGAAATGTACTATTTTGGTATTATTGATTGTTTGACACATTATTCAATCATCAAACGTTTGGAAACCTTTTGGAGATCTTTAACCAATGATAGAAAAATTATTAGTTCGATTCCACCAGTTGAATATGGTAAAAGATTCTTAGACTTCATGGAGCAGTCAATCAATGAGAACACTTTGGGTCAGCCCAAGTTGAAAACGGATTGAAAAGGTTGCATACATAATTTATTTTCCTCAGCTTCTATCAGAGATGGTACTTTGAACCTGTATTACCAAGTAGTTTAAAACCTGTTTTCGGAATTCCGCTGTCCCCCACCCATTCCTGAATACCTATGTCTCGATAAGCCTCTGTCCTATACTGGAAACTGCTACTGTAAAGTAGGGTATTACATTAATCTTCTATTCTGGTACCAACTGTACGTTCTCAGAAGAAACCATGGAGTTAATCGGACGAACCGAGGACTTTCTCTTTTTTCACCTTTTACCGTTTAGGGAAATGAAACCCGTATTCCCAGTAATGCGTTGAAATAATATGGAAATCCCAACTTTGCTGAGAGGTTATTGCACCAGAAGCACGAAATGTGGTGACTTTGGATTACGCATTTAGAGGATCTCCGTAAATTCCGGTTTTAATTCGACGTGTTATTTATATAAAGGGATCAGCTCTGGTAAATTCAATGGACTAATAAACTGAGATCAAAATCAATTCATACAATTAACAATAATCAACTTGACAACTTGACTGTAAAAAAATGACTAAATACTTCGTCACTGGTGGTTCTGGTTTCATTGGCTCAAGAGTCGTTGAAATTCTAAAGCAAAGAGACCATGAAGTTCTTGCACTGGCCAAATCAGACGAATCTGCTCAAAAGTTAGAAGCCCTTGGAGCTGAAGTTATCAGAGGAACTCTAGAGGATTTGGATGTCTTAAAGAAAGGAGCAGAATCTGTAGACGGTGGGGTTATCCATCTAGCTTTCATTCATGATTTTTCTAATTTTGCTAAATCTATTGAGGTTGATTTGAAAGCTCTTAAGGCTTTTGGAGAGGCACTGCAAGGAACTGGTAAGGTTCTTGTTGGTACTGGTGGTCTTCTAAACTTGGCACATCCAGTTGGAACTGCCCCATTGGATGAGACCTATGTTCATTCTCAAGAAGCATTGAATTCAGACTTGGGTGGGAGAGCAAAGAATGAGGTATACGTGCAGGGATTAAAAGACAAAGGTATTAGAAGCTCAGTTATAAGATTATCTCCAACTGTGCACGGTGACACAGCCGCTGGGTTTGCTACACTTTATGTATCTAATGCCATAAAGACTAAAGAAGCTATTTACATTGGCGATGGCTCCAACGCTTGGACATCACTCCAGGTAGATGATGCTGCGTTGTTGTATGTGCTTGCTGCAGAGAAAGGTGTTGCTGGCCATGCTTATCATGGAGTTGGTGAAGTCTCTGTTTCAATCAAAGATCTTGCTGAAACCGTTTCCAAGAAATATGATCTACCTTTAGTTTCAGTTGATTCTGTCTCAGAATCTATTGCTAAATATGGTTTCATAGGTAGTCTTCTTGGATTGAATGCTACCGTAAGTAGTGATATCACTAGAAAGGAGCTAGGTTGGGAACCAAAAGGACCTGGTTTGCTTCAAGACGTGAGAGATTATGATTACTCTGGAGATTCTGCAAGATATGATAAGAAATAATTCAAGACTAATAAATAATTGTTAGTTTGAGAACATCAAAGTAGCTCCTGTTTAAGCATCTGAAAAGTCACCCGAATCACTTGTAATGATTGTAATGGAAACTGGACCATGATGATAATAATTCAGTTATAAAACACACACGTTTGACAATCTAGTCGGAAAGAACTACTGATTGCTATCGCTGATACTCTTTTACAAGATGGTTTACAAGTATGATTCACGTATATACATGTATAGTTATTAGAATATTAAAATTAATGGGCATCCAGAACCTTCGTGCTCAAATATGTACAAAAGCCCAAAGGTTAGGGACAAATTTCCCATCATTAGCGTGGGATTCACCCACTACTTAGAGATAGACTCAGACACATTCTCTAAAGAGTTTTGATTTGAATTTACGTTTAAATTTTCTTTAGTGTCTGGAGTAATCTCCTCTTTCTTATCTTCACCAGATAAACCTTGTTCTGCTGCCAACTTCTTCTCATATTCTTCTTTTGTTTGAACTTCACTTTCATGAGGAACTTTTTTGTTGGAATAAAACAAAGTAAGAACAAAAGTTACACATGCAATCGCTGCCATAACGTAGAAAACGTTTCTTATAGCACCCATCAGAGAATGTAGAACGAGTTCTCTGGCTTCGTTTGGTAGACCTCTGATCCTTGAAGGAACAGCAATTAGTTTCCCGATGTCACTGGTATCGACCTCCGTAAAAGCAGTTGGATGGTTGCTAATAGTTTGCCTAATCTTGTCTTTACCACTTGAGTTGAAAATAACCTGGGAAATGTCAGTACCAATAGCAGCTCCTAACGCTCTACTAAAGTTGAATAAGGATGTGGTCAAAATGGTTGAACCCTCAGTTTTAGGAGCTGATAGTTGAGCAGCCATGATACCACATTGTAACAGAGAACCAATGGACACACCCGGTAATATCAAGAAACCTATTCTTTGATGCACATTAGAGTGAACATCTAACAGTGACAAAAGACCAAGCCCAATTGCTCCCAAAACGGCACCAGTAATAGCAAATGGTTTGACTATTCTTGTTTTTTTGATCAGAATACCCGTAGAAATAGAAGAGCAAACAACACCTAAAATCATTGGTAATAGATCAATACCGGTCTTCAAAGCACTGTGGTTTCTAATAACTTGGAAATATGTGGAGATATAAACAGTAGTACCCATGAAGCAGAAGAAGCAAGTGAATAAAGAGATAACTGGAAAATCAACTTGTGGAACTTTGACAATTTCAAATGGAATAATAGGAGCTTTAGAATACTTGAAATTCCAGACACAGAAAAGCCCTAGAATGAGAGTACCAAGGATAAAACAAAGGATGACAGCAGCTGATTTCCATGGAAATTCATTTCCACCAAATGTCAATGCTAATAAGAATAAAACAGTACCAGTGGTTAATAAGAAAGTACCTGCATAATCAAAGGAAAGTAATTTTTCCTTTATAGTACCTTTTGTAGCTGGTGGATGGAAAAAAGCTATCAAAGCAGCTGCTGCAAGTCCCCCTAGTGGTAAGTTAATATAGAAACACCATCTCCAAGTGGCATGCTCAGTGAATGCACCACCAATCAATGGCCCCGTAACTGATGAGATAGCGAATGTAACACCGAAACAAGCAAATACCAACGCTCTTTTATTAATAGGAACCAGCTCAGTAGCAATGATGAAGGTCAAAGTTTGAATACCACCACCACCAATACCAGCTAGAATTCTTCCACCAATTAAGACGTTCATGCTTGGAGCCAGCGCACACATCAAGGAACCAGCTTCGAATAAAACAATAGCGACTAACAACGAATGCTTTCTTCCAAAGACTATGGAAACTTTACCCCAGGTGGCGGCAAATATGGACATTGTTAACATATAACCAGATGCGACCCATCCAATGTTATTATAAGCGTTGAATTTGACACCAACTGTTTCCAAAAGAGTGATAACAATAGTTTGATCTAGCCCAATCAAGAAAAGAGTGATGAAACATGATAATAGACACATAATTAGTGGGAACCCATGTAAGTGCTGATCGTAGACATTGGTACCATCCCCAGCGTTACTCTCAAAGAACTTCTGCTGTTCCTGAGGTTGACCCTCCAGGTCCTGCGACTCTTTCGTATCTGACATTTAATGCGCGCGTATTTATAGCCAAAGAAAAATCCGGCCAGTAGGCTCTACACAAGAAAACCTTTAACCAGCTATCTGCTGCTCGTTACTTGATGGCGACGTCTTCTATACCTTGCAAACAAGCATTCTTTTACTCTTTTATAAAGTATTATTTGAAACCCCCCACTGTAGAATGTCACGGTGTTGATTTCCTTTTTTGGAGAAAAAATTGCGGAATTTGCTTCGGTTTATTGGTCGCTCGGCCGTATCATAAGCACTGAGGTCTCAGTATGCTATTCTAGGTTACAGGAGATGTTGAAAGTCTGCAACCCGCTTAATCATCTGTGAGGTATACCTACGGTGTAAGGGCTTGACAGGGTCTAGTCGGGACAGTCTCTTCTTCTTCTGTTTAGATCTTTTTTTGTTTTCCCCCTGGTGGAGACGCTCTCTACTTGGCAGGCTGTTGATCTGTCAAATCGAGTGTCTCATTACCATAAGCAAAAGACAGTGGTATACATCATTGATCGTGCCTACAAACTAAACTGAACACAACACACATGATACTCTTTGCTTATAACTCGTGATGGCCCAGCAAATAATCAATGCTGTAGATTCGTGTCCGAAAGGGATTTTCTATTCACTGACCCATCCAGAATATTTTACAGGCATCACGGATTTAGTGGTATTAGTGGTGTTAGACGTGGACTATAAACTATAAATAAAGTAGCTCGCTGGCGAAGTTTCTAAAGCCTTTTGCTCTCTTTCATTTCCGAGGGCATTCACTCAATGTCATTCATTACCCGGATTCAAGATCTCGGATTTCAGTCGAAATCAAACCTCTTCCAGAAAGGAAAAAATGGTACAAGTGAAGAACCCTTGAAGAGGCCAATACATCAAATTATCGTTGAGAAAAGGTCCAGTTAATCATGCTCAGAACCACAATCAACTCGTCACTGAAGCGCCAGCTACTCACACAGGCCCACCAAGTCCGTTCTTTCTCCAGCTCTATACAGAGGGGCCAAGAATCCACCACACCATCGACTCCTCCAGCTCAGCCATCAACAGATCTATTGACATGGTCGGATTTCTTCAAGCTACGTAAACAACAGCGTACTATCAATCTAACTTCATCAGTGGCTACTGCTTTGCTCTCATCTTCCCTCTCATGGCAATACATCTCCAATATCGAAATTGACCCTACACAAATGATTTTTGGTTTTGACCCATTCATGATCTTCTTTGCAGGTTTCTTGACTACAGGTGCTTTCGGGTTCTTACTAGGTCCAGCATTGGGTAGTGTTGTTTTCAGATTGAAGAACTCTGGTGCTTTGAACCAGTTTAGAGTCAAGAATAAGGAATTCTTAGAAAAAATTGCAAAAAACAGAGTCAATCCAAGTTCTCAGAGTTTCAGTAATCCTGTCCCAGATTATTACGGTGAAAAGATCCAAAGCTTGAAGAACTATAGAGATTGGCTAAGAGACTGTAATGCTTATAAGAGAAAAGCCAAAGAATTCTTATGAATTGATGATAAAATACTTCCTCCCCATATTCTTCGAAAAAGATATTGTACATACACGATAGAATGATTTTTTAATATATATCATCCTATTTTCCAGTGAACATCGTATATGAACGTTGATTAATACATTTTTAAAATAAATTAGTGGTCATTAGTCATTAAACATGGATATACCCTCCTACTTATCAAATAAACCCCCATTCTAAACCAGTGACTTCGCTCAATCTTCTCAAAATATCTTCGACTGGTGTGAAAAGCCCAAACTGCTTCATTTCACCATCATATGAGTGTAACATCCCAACAACTCCCAATCCCAATTCATTGCTCAAATCGTTCAAAACTAAACTACCAGAGTCACCACCATTAGCAAACATTGGCTCTGGAGAAGAAATGACAAACTCCGATGTTTGCAAATTACCTTCCAGCCAATAAATCATCTTTATTCCATTGATCTCACCTGTGGTATATTTTGTCTTTGAGCCAATTTTAAACACTTTTGAATGAGTCTTGAATTGAGAAGTTGGTATTACCTTCTTAATGTATGAGTTTTTGAACTTTAAGGATATTGGGATTTCTGGATCATCACCTAAGCAATTCTCAACCTTCTTTAATGAATCATCAAGTTTAACAATAGCAATATCACTTATTTTATTCTTTAGTAGGATTCTCTCACCCCATATCACTTGGCCCAACTTGAGTGTATATTTATCATCACAGTTTCTCAACTCTGTGTCATAGGCTCTATATTCGGATGTATCGTCGCTATACCTATCTCTTTCATCACTCAATGCACTCTTATAAGCATTCATCAATACATTGGAAGGAACAGTGGCAACTGGATAATCTTGATCTTCGCCCAGAAGCACATGCGCACAAGTTAGAGCAAACTTGGCACCTTTATATTTGAGTAGTGACTTATCGGTGTTGGCAGTGAATTTCGGTGTCAAGTAGCCGCCTAAAGTTCCACTTGATTTGAGCCCATGCTCTGAAGAGATAGACATTGAAATTTCTGGTGAGACGTGATTTGGAACTCTGAAAGGAGGTGTAAACTTGTAGGGCTTTCCAGAGCAAGGTTTTATATGGTTCTTGACAATGAAGAAATGAACATCAGGAAATGTTTGGAATAAAGCATTGATAATATCGTAATGATCGGAGTGAGGCTCTGGAAACCCAAACATGATGGATAATATTGAGCTTGATTTGGTCAATCCACGTAAAAGAGGCACAATAAAGGAACCTTCTTGATCTGAGATTAAAGTGGAACTGGAATTAATGATTCTCTCCAGAATCAGTTCCAGTTTATCTTTGTGTGGTAAGTCACAATCGTCATTAATTGCAAAGTTCTTTATGAAAGGTATAGTTCCAAAAGAGTTGAAGTCCAAATTAAACCCTAGTCTTTGTAGCAATTCTTTCAGGCTTCTGATCAATAAGTTTTTCGAATTCTCATAAACTTCAAATCTCAAATAAGTGTCATGAAACTGCAGCACCACCTTTATTATGTTTCTCAAGTACTCATTGGAGGAAATAGTCAGACCAGCCCCGTTATAAGTATTAAAACTGAAGGTCTCGTCCAATATCTCAACCAGCTGTATACTAGCTTTAGAAGTGTTAACAACATTTTGATTAGTTCTGTCCATCAACTCTAACAAATTCTCGTTCACCAAGCTCAGTTCCTGTTCAACTTTCTGTAGAGTTAATACTTCTCTTTTATTTTCAAACCCACCGCTATTGAAACTGCCACTGACACCACCACTATCACTCCCTTTTCTTCCTGCATTATCACTGCTTCCTTTTCTTGCATTTGAACTTCCTCCAATAGATAAATTGGTGGTTGATCTAGTCAGCATATCATACTTGTCAGCACTGATGACTCTCAGAGGTTTACCGACATTATCAATATTACTCAAAAATCCCCCCGGCTGCTGTGTCTCCCCTTCCTCTTCTTCTTCTATTCCTTCGGTCAACTGTTGTTTGTTTCCCTTCTGAAGGGAAGACGACGCATTTGTCGTTGGATTGGTGGAGTATGAATCAAAAGTTTGATGAGGTGAGAATACGGAGGACTTATAGCTTGGTTCCTCTCTAAGGGATGTTATCATGTCTCTCTCCTCATCAGACCTGATGGTAGACTTATCTGATGTAGACATCGTGTCCGTATTCCTGCTCGTGTTTTCAGTACTGTTACTGTCTCTTCTTCCTCTGGTGTTACCAGAAGAACTTCTGAAGATTCTCTTCATCTTGTATTTTTGGGCCCTCCAGATAAAATTACCTAATTAACAGCCAAACGTAGATCTCTTTGATTTTGCGGCTTGTCAGCTCACTGACTGTGTTTCTGCTCTGACTTCTTATCGTGGCCTGCCAACTATGGCACGCTGTTTATCATTTCCCACTTCCATTTCTTTTGCTTTTGATGCCTTTTCAGTTTTCTGATATGCCGTACGCTTTTTTTCTGTTGACTTCCAGATTCGGTAAGAAAACTACAGTTGGTTAAATATCTTATCTTATATAAGGAAAGCATGAAATTTCACTGTGCACATTATTCTTCTGTTGTTTATTTAGTTGCATCGTCATCGCTGTGGTTGTACTGTCTGCGATCAGGCAGACAGAGGGGCTGCAGTGATCAGATTCTTCGACTTGTTCTTCGGGTCCTCTTTCTCCCCCAATTTGCTGGTGCCCCTTTCCTTGTAGGTGCTGACTGCTGGGATGTCAGCTTTAATTCTCTCAACAATGGTTTCGAAGGCTCTTGGTTCTAGCTTGATCAACGTATGTAGTGGGATAGACATCCACGGACTCTCCTCCTGTGGAACATTCATGAAGTATGCGTAAATGCATCTCAAGACCGCTTGATGCGTTATAATCAAAATGTTCTCCTGGCGCTCTAGTTCCATGATAATCGGTTCCAATCTTATAACGACATCTCTATAAGATTCTCCACCACGGTATCTGTACTCGTATTTGTTCTCATCACGCTCTCTGAAATCTTGCGGAAACTGTTGCTCAATATCCTCATATGTTAAACCATCGCACGCACCGGCATCTAATTCATCTAAAGCTTTCCATTGAAGCTTATCATATTTCAAGTGCTGTGCAGTCTGTTGTGTTCTTTTCAACGTTGAGGTCCATACGGTTAAATTAGCATTTTCATCTTCGCCTAATGCTTGCTTCACTAGCTCTGGTAATCTCTTTGCATATTGGAAACCCCGTTCACTCAAGTCAGCATCACCACCAATCTTGCCTTCCAGATTATACATAGATTCACCATGTCTCGATAGATATATGGTTCTAGGTTTGATATGTAAATTCATGACATAGTAAACGATCCGACTCTCAAGATATGTTTCGATCTTATTTATTATAACTTGTTGACCCACATTCACCAACTTCACAAAAGTCAAATCTTTACTATTATCCAACGTTAGCGGTTCATAAACTTCTTGATACTTCTCAATTCTCTTGATAAAATCTTTAATTGCAATATCTGGATCCTGGCCAATGTAATCAGGAGAAGTAGTCTTCACATCCATAACATTTCTCATGATGACACTTTGATCTTCGCAAAAACTTTCCAGAAACATCGGCTCGATAGAGTTTTCTCTTAGGAGGCTCAGAACCCACTGTCTTCTTTCAACAGTAGTGTTTGTGGCATCCAATATGGCAACAACCCCATGTTCTTCATTGAACCAAGTCATCATATCGTTGATAGCGGCTTCAACTGCCTCTTGTCTTTTTTGAAGACCAGCCTTGTTATGAGAGTCAAAGAATTCAGCACTTGGATGCGAATTTTGCTTTCGACGATAGTTGCCAACATTAAACGATCTTGCCTTAATGGATAACCAAGATAGATATCGAACAACTATAAATACACAAATCGTTAGTACAAGTCTCTTTACCTTGGAAAGACAAAAATCATCCTTCCTTCAAAAAAAAAACGCTGCTTCGAACTCACTCTTCTGCGAAATAAATGATTTGCCTCTGGCTGGTAACCCAACCATAACAACACAGATTCTCATGTTTTGAACCTGTACAGATTGTTAGCATTTTCCTTGAACAACCGATCATGATACAAACCATAGATAGGGAAGTATGAAGGGGAAACTTACGTGAGAAACGGTGTACACTGGCATCTTTAATGGTTTAACGAATCAAGAGAGTGATATAGATAAAATGCGCTCTGTCTGAAATGATAATGCCCCGGAGTCTTAGCTGAATTTGACACCAAAATGTGCAATGGTCTACTTCTTTTGTGGAAAGTTTTTGTTTTTTTTTTCCAAATTTTCGCCCACTTTTCCCCAGAATTTAAGAAGCCAGGCCTGTCACGGACTACATGGTCTACGGGACTCGTACCTTGAGACTTGAATGTGGGGCTTAAGTGCGATATGTAAGTCCTTCGAGTCTTACACAAAAACAAAACAATCTCTCTATAAACCTCTTTATTTTGATTGCTACTTACTATACAACAACTAAAGCAAGAAATAGGACGCCCCCAGTCGGCACCTCAAATACTCAAGCATCAACACTGTTTTGGTGTATAGGTTTTGAGGAGAAAAGTTGTCTTGTAATATCTTGGAATGATCTATTTATCTTAGAACCAAAGTAGTGCGTTTTGTTTGAATTACTATCATCAACATGATTCAACTTATAACGGATATGGTAGTTCTCGTCACCCCTATCTTCTGTTTCCCCATTATCATCATCATTCAAGTCGCTATATTGTTTCCTTTCATTCAAAACACCTTCCTCTAACCTTTGCGTAAAGTCTGCTGACTGAAATAGGTTCGTCAAACTTCCAGCTTTTGAATAATGTTCAGAAAAACCTCCATTGCCTGATCCAGTTCTCTTAATATTATTAAAACTGAAGGATGTGCTTAATGATCTACTGGTTCTGGGCCATCTCCACTTTTGACCACCATTTATCCTTAAACTCGTGTTGGATAATTTTCTTTTTAACTCAACTTTTACTTTATGTGTATTTCCGTTAAGGAAATTTCTTCCATTTTCGTAGTTCAATGATAACTGTCGCAATGTTTCCTTTGTCTTTAATTTGATCCTTGATAAAGTGGAAGTCCGTGGCAAAGTGGCTTCAGCTTGTGGTAGAGCAAAATCTTCACTAGGAACGCACAGTGTACCATAGTTTGAGTCTTCAAGAACTGGTTCTTCAATCGCCGGTTCATCTCTAATTGCAGCAAAATTAGCCTCATCGACAGCAGTGGCAGAATCACTTATCTCATCATTTAAGTCCGGATAATCTGGCTCCCCACTATTGGTGGTCCCTTGTTGGTGGTAAACATATCTGACATAATTCTGTAAGACGTGATCTAAGTTTCCCTGTGACTCCTCGTCCGTATCTTCAATTTCATTTCGAGGTACCAAATCCTCCACTGGTGAATCAGTAATAATCTTGATTGGTCTATGTTCTTCCTCTGGTATAACAGCACTTGATGGACCAGAAAGATCAGCATTTTCCGTCTCCTTAACAGCATTTGATTTCGGCTTTCTTCTTGTGAAACTGAGAAACCTCAAAGTGATTGAAAACAATGAGCTTGCCGTAAAAGAATCTGAAAATGATGCAACATTCTTACTTTCTGGACTAATATTACTATCACTGAAACTCTGAAGAGCACCTGAACTTAATGGAGTTGGTAACTGAGCAATTTTCTTCAAAATCGTCTTGGAATTTAAATCTAGTTTTGCGGAAGACCCTTGCTGGTATGATAATATGCAATCTTGTTCATTGAATTGAGATGCTGGTGAGTTTAGACCCTGACTTGATGAATTGGCAGTGTTCGGATTCTCATAAAACCTGATAATACTGCTCATTTCAGACGTCATTGCTAGTTTTTTGATATGATCGACAAGATTCCACAAACACTGGCATTCATTTCCCTTGATTTCAAATCAAGAGCAGCAACTTTTACAAAACAACATTTTTGGCTTTGTGTAAAATACAACAGATATTAACGTTGTACACAAAACCACTAGAAAAACAGAGAAGAGCACTTAAAAAAATCAGGCCAACAAGAACTAAATTAGCACGAGTAAGCTAGCTTCTATAGAAACTTGTCTGTTGTTGTCAGAGGTTTCTGTCTCTTTCTTTCGTTCCAGTGTAAGGTCTCGCTTAATCTTTCAAACCATGCGTTCTTTGAACTTGCGTGTTTAATACACGGTAATGGGTATCTACTAGCGGTAATTGTAATGAAGTCACCACGGCATAGTTCAACTCTGTTCTTACCATCAAAAGAACACCAAGCGGTCGATCTTGCATCATATGGCACACCCAATCTCAAAATAATGGATTCGGGAATCACCAAAGGTCTAAAACTTAATGTGTGTGGGCAAATAGGACTTATTAAGATACCTGGAATTTCAGGGTGAACTAGAGAACCACCGGCGCTCAGAGAATATGCTGTCGACCCGCTCGGAGTAGAAATGATCAGTCCATCAGCTTCAGCAGTTGTAAGGGCCTCCCTATCACCAAACACATCTAATGAAGTCATTACGGCATTTGGACCTCTATCAACAACAACTTCGTTGAAAACTGTATAACTTTCAAAAATATCGTGGGTGTTAAAGTCAGAAGTCCCTAATTTTTTGATTTGATTAGCCAAGTTAGCATCTGGATCGTCTTTTGTTTTGGATTTCATAATGGTGCATTCGAATCTCATTCTGATGGAACACTGGTAACCATCTTCAATGATCTTTGTCAATATCGTCTTGTACTCTTTGATGTTGAAATCCGTCAAGAATCCCAAACTGCCCAAGCAAAATGGAAGCACTGGAGGAATTATAGACTGAAATAACCAAGAAGCAAAGAGAACAGTACCATCACCACCCATACTGATGATCAAATCGAACAATTCTGGTCTGTAGTCACATTTATCACCAGCCCAAAACTGGATTCTATTCTTGTAAGAAGGGTCCTTATTTATGATCTCATGATATTCATAGTCTTCATTAGTTTGTAAGTCCTCTTGGATATATAAGTTGATTTCATTGTTATAGCCTAGCAGGAACTCCGAGACAACTCTGGCCCATTGATTTGGTTCTGGGTCATAAATTTTAGTAACAATCATGATATTGACGATCTTTGCTCTGATATTGACATGGTTCAGAGTTCTTTCGATGTCTCTTATTCCGCTAACTATCTTACCCATTTGTTTCTTGGTCATTAGCGCAGATGATAGCCTAGTCAGTTCATGTTCCAAGCAAACTGTGGGATTCTGGTTCTCAAACCCAGGCTTTGATGGCTTAAGGTCATCGTTCTCATCAAAGTTAAAGAGCTTAACATTATTAAGCTGCGCATTCAGTAGAGTAGGTATCATGGCATCTTGGCCTATTGAGTATCGTCTTTTAGAGGAGTCAGCAGTAACACCATTAACATCACTATTGGTGCTCTGAGAACAAGAATCCCTCAAAGGAGTAACCAAACCAACAGAAGATGCTCCTGAGCTTATTGACTCCAAAATCTTCTCCCCGGTCTTAACAGAATCATCGTCATTAGCGTAAGTAAAAGTGAAAGACTTGAGCTTTTTTGCAAGACTTTCCGCTTGCTGGAGCTCGACTTCATCTATGGCAGTATCTGCAGGGGACACCACATTGGGTGAAAGGCTTGACATCTCGTTCTGGTTGAAATTGTGCGAAGTTGATGCTGGGACTTTTGGATCAATTTCTAATCACCAGTTTTCTTTTTGTTTAGCTGCTGCTTTTTCTATGTGGTTGTTGGGTTGTGTTCCCTTTTGGCTCGGCCCAGGCGGCCTTCAGCCCGGGGGTCCAGCCTAAACCATCCCTACAGTTACAATCGGTGGATTCTCACGTGACTCAGTCTTTTCATAGCCCATAAAATTCAGTGAAAAAGGAGAGTTTGTGAACACCAACTACAAGACTACGAACTTTCAATCACAATACGCCCCTAGAATATTGTGGATTGGTGTACATTGGTGCTTAGAATCGATAGAGCAGCTCAATTCACACATCTCCCAGTTTCCAGCGCTCAAGAATGTCCGAAAACACCTTCGTCTCTGACGAGCAGAACAGTCTACTACAGAATGCCATCCAGGTCATCAAACAAGAAACCTCTTTAATGAAGAAATGCTTAGAAACCAAAGGTAAACTGATGGAGGCTTTGAAGCACGCATCAAATTTGTTGACCGAGCTAAGAACTTCTCAATTGAGCCCAAAACAGTACTACGAGCTTTATATTTTAGCTTTCGACTCCTTGAATCTGTTGGCGGGTTTCCTGAAGGAGAACCATCCACATCACCATCTCGCGGACTTGTACGAGCTGGTTCAGTATGCTGGTAATATTGTTCCGAGATTGTACTTGATGATAACTGTTGGTACCGTTTACATGTCGATCCCGGATGCTCCAGTCAAAGAGATCATGAAAGACATGCTTGAGATGTGCAAAGGTGTCCAGTATCCGATCAGAGGGTTGTTCCTAAGATACTACCTATCCCAAAGAATTAAGAACCTACTTCCAGAAAACCAGGACTCCATTCAGTTTGTGATCAATAACTTCATTGAAATGAACAAATTATGGGTTAGATTACAACATCAGGGTCCTTCAAAAGATAGAATTAAAAGAATAAAAGAAAGAGAGGAGATCAAGATTTTAGTCGGATCCAATCTTGTTAGATTGTCTCAGTTAGAAAATGACAAGGAGTACTATAAGTCTTATATTCTACCAACAATCCTGGAACAGATCGTCCAATGTAAAGATGTTATTGCTCAAGAGTACTTATTGGATGTCGTTATTCAGGTTTTCCCTGATGAGTTCCATCTATACACTTTGGATGAATATCTAAGCAGTATCAAGGACTTGAACCCAAGTGTTGACCTGAAGAAGGTTTTGATAACATTGATTGATAGACTCTCAAGCTATGCCCAGAGGGAAGATTTGGACTTGGCTAAACTGCAAAAATTGACTCTTGAAGGAACTAAGGACCAAACTCCAGAGAAAGACGAACAAAATGATGAAGCCAAAGATGAAACGAAGCTTGGAGAAGAAAAAGAAGAAGAAGAAACCGAGAAAAATGGCACTCAACAGGAAATAAAAGGGACTAATGAAGAATCTAAAGAGCATAATGCCAATGAAGACAGTAAAGATGAAGATGCCGAAACCAAATCTGAAGAGCGTATTGGTGAGAACTTTAGCGCTAAGTTAGAGACCGAATCAGATTTTAACATTTTGGACATCAATCTATTTGATAAGTTCTGGCACTTCATTAATGAGCTTGACACCATCAGAGATTTGAGTATTGAAGAAATAAGTTCTTTGCTAGAATCAATCTCAAGATTAAGTTTGATTTATTATCCTACCAAGTATGAATATATTGATCAAATTTTATCTTTTGCTATTAACAAAATCAAAGAACTTGCAACTTCAACAGATTCCTCTAACCAAAACTTCAAACTGTTGTTATTAGCACCAATCAAAAACTACCCAAAACTATTAAATATATTAAAGCTAACTAGCTTTGAAGAACTATTGAACTCACAGCCAACAAACGTTCAAAAAGTCGTCAGTCTTGAAATTCTTGATCGAGTATTATCGCAAAACATAAAAGTCAAAACAGTTGATCATGTTACGGGAATATTCAAGCTCTTGAGGATTATCATAGTTAGTAAGCCAAAAGAACTCACATCAAATGAAGAACCAATTGAATATGTCAATGAACAAGAGAAATTGGCCAAGTTAGTCCATTTGATCTCAAATAAGGATCCAAATATTCATTCAAAACTATTAACATTTGCAAAAAACCTATTAAGCTCAGGAACCATCAAGTATACTTATCCATCACTGTTCTTCAATACACTGCGTTTGATCAGAACAAACAAAGTTGAAGAAATTCAAAATTCATTATTCAAATTCATTTCCAGAATTATCAATGATCTATATCGGATTGGATTGAATGATTTAAGCTTTAAGCTCTATCTATCAAGTGCTATAATTGCTGATCAAGTCAAGTCTGAGGAGGTTGCATATGAGTTCTATGCACAAGCATTCACAATTTATGAAGAGTCCATCTCCGACTCCAGATTACAATATCAATCAATCGTTTCTATCGCTGGTGCTTTACAACAAAGTAGAAATTTTTCTAGGGAGAGTTATGACACTTTAATCACCAAGACTGCCTTACATGGATCTAAACTACTAAAGAAGCCAGACCAGTGTCGTTCGGTTTATTTAGCTTCACATTTATGGTGGGGTGTTGAGATACCTGCGCTAGGTGAAGAAGAAGGTGTTAGTGAATTCTATAGGGACGGTAAAAGAGTTTTGGAATGCTTGCAAAGAGCACTACGTGTTGCTGATGCTTGTATGGATTCAAGCGTCAGTATTGAACTTTTTGTCGAGATTCTGAATAGGTGCTTGTACTACTTCATCCACGGAAATGATAGCATCACTCTCAAATACATCAATGGATTGATTGAATTAATTCAAACAAACTTAGAAACTTTTAGCAATGAGAATTCAGCAGGAACCACCAATGGTAATGAGAACCCAAAGAAACATTTTCAAAGAACCCTTGACTATATCACTTCACAAAAGGAGATTGATGATAGATTCCAATTAATTACTTGGTAAAAGAGTCTCTAGATTATAATAAATCAAAGTTTCTAGGTACTAATAAAATGTCTAAAATCTACATGAGTATCTTGTTTCTATGAATTCGAGTTTAATTATTTTATATCATTTCCAAGTCCTGAGTACTTCGATCTGGCTCTTAGTTTAGGGCCATTCAAGTAGAATAAAACAGGAATCAGAATCATCAAGCAAGTTATCCCTCCCAAAATGGAGGAGCCTATTGCAACAGGAAACTTGTCATTATGGAAGTTGTTGAACAAAGCCCTTCCAAACAAAGGAAAGCACCCTGCTATGACTGATCTCACACATGTACAACTTGCAAAAGCGGAAGCAATATATCTGTAAAAAGACATCCCCAAATAGTTTAACAATGTTTGAAACAATAAAATGCCTGAGATACCATAAATAGCAGAACCGATTGCTGATCCTATCCAAGGATATTGAGATGAACCGGACCATCCAAATATGAATAACCCAATTGGCAAGAGGACTGATCCAAAAATTGCAATTGGAATGAACACTTCTGGGAACACCTCCTTCTTCTCAATTAATTTCTTCGTGTAAACCTGGTATATCCAAACATCATACAGCAGAATACCAATCAACACGCCAACAACAATAGGAACATACATCACACCAACGATCACATTCGAGTAGCCATAAGCTTCGGAATACAGAATAGGGAACCCTTCAAACCAAATGTATACCACAGAGTAAACCAAACCCAAATAAACGTTGATCAATACAACGACTGGTTCATAAACCCCTATCTCAATAGGCCTCCAAAATATTTCGATCAAAGCCTCTCTAGTGAAAAGGTCGTGATCGTCTTCATCAACAATGTACTCAGTAAACCCAGTAATTCTTCTCAATCTTTGTGCTTTTCTATGTAAAATGGTTTTTGGGAAAGTCTCCGGGATGAAAAACCAGAATAAAAAGCACAGTACACCAGAGATAATCAGAAGGATCCAGAAGCTCCATCTCCAATCATGTGTTCTTTCCTCAAGAGCACCACCAATCAAAGGACCAATACACATCCCACCATAAGAACCAAAAGCCCAATTGGCCATTCCTAAAGGCATGTAAGGCAAAGAAAACATATCTGCAAAAGATGCACCTCCAGTTGAGAGAATAGGTGAAGCAAATAGTCCTGATAAAAATCTCAAAATACACAAACCTGCAAAACTATCTGCCAACGCACAGGGTATTTGCAAGAGACAAAATATCAGTATTGTGATACAATAGATTCGATTTCTTCCAATGCTTGGGTGTTCTGATAGTGGAGAGAATATCATTGGACCGAGTCCATAAGCAACCACGTATAATGTTAGAGGTAAGATTGCAACAGTCTCGTTAACATCAAAATGTTGCATTAGGTGATGTTTTGATGGGATATAGGTAGAAGAACCAACGTATACAAATCCTGATAGTATGCACAGGCAAGTTGTGACGAATACTTTCACTGGCATTGGCCAATTGTGCGGATGTTCAGGATCATCCTGAGAATCAAATGTCACTTGGATCTGTGGAACAAAGAACTCTTTCGTATTCAGATCATCATCTTTAGCAGTGAAGTCTTCAGAAGGTGAGGAATTATCGTAGGGTAGATACTTGGAATCCACTTGGTAACCATTTCGGTCTTCTCTATGTGACAGAACCCTGCCTTTGGTGACTTGATTGATAAAATCGCCAACAACGGTTCCTCTGATTACTCTTAGAATCGCTGAAGTCATTAACGACGCGCAGTGTTGAGGCAGCAGTGATAGTAATGACTTAGTGAGTCCATGTTAGCCTCTCTAATTGCTGTTCATCGATGTTTTATAGTTTCTCATTGTGTTTACTAATCGGTGATAGAATAAAGGAGCACCACGGGACTCCGTAGGGACCATATTAAAATCAATTGTTTGTTGAATATTTTCCTATGAGTCAAATACCACACACAACCCTGTGAAAAGTGGATTATTAATCCTCTAACAAGATAATCCAACCAGCACATTTAGCACGAGAAGACATGGGCTTTGAAAGATTGGTAACCACCCATTAATCAGCATCCTGGATATTATTTTCGTTACTTTCTATGGCGTTCCATACTCTTCGATCGCTGCTGTCGATGCTTCTCGTGGCGTTTGAACAGAACAGCTTCATTCTTTTATTATACGGAATTCCTTTGTTCTGCTGTATTCTTAACTGTTACCCGGATGTGCCTTCAATGCTAACCCATCAGCCAGCAGAAGGAGTACGAAGGAGTGAAACACATTTCATGGTGGATGGTGGTAAGTGGAACTATTTGAACTAGCAGGGAATCACTCGCTAGCTTTATGCCGTTTGACATGGTTGGGCTGTCAAGTGTGTGTTTTTGCCCATAGTTAATTAGTCACAGTGAGACTCTCGCACTTTCCCGTTTGAACTCCACAGAAGAAACAACAATAAGCCAAACAGCGGTAAACAGGTCAAACCGCCACCAGGAAACACAAGGTCTGCAGAGGAATAGTCGAGACGATGATTGGCCAGCCCAGAGATCCCAACGAGGATGATAGTGATAAAGACCACGCAGAAATCGTAAACTCGGAAGATGAATCAGGGGAGTTGTCATCATCGTCAGAAGAAGAGGATGAGGATGAGGATGATGAGGATGAGCCGCCATTATTCAATTATCAGAGACTCACCAAACTACCCAAGACATTCTTCAGTAAAGAACTAGTGACCTCGACACTGATCCATGAATCGCTATTCGCCTTCGGAACATCATCAGGACTACTCCATGTCACAACTCCAGATTTTGAAACCATAGGGACAATTCGAAGCAGAAAATCACCCATCTTATCAATTCACACAGATGGGTTCACAATAATAGCATGTTCAATGGACGGAACAATCATGATATCAAATATCCAAAACTTTACCTCTGTCACCGCGTACGACTTGAAAGTTCCAACTTTTTGTGTCGTTCTATATGGTAATTACAAGGAAACAAAGAGCTTCATCTATAGTAAGAAGAATGGACAGGTGGTACAAAGTACTGTGAATTGGCTGGGTAATAGGACTGAAAAAGTGCTCTATGAAGATGTGGACGGTGGGGCTATTGTGAAACTGGAGATAATTGGTGATTTACTGATCATTTTCAATGACATAGGACTTGTATTCTTCAACTTGCTCCAGGAAAAGACATTGAAGGTTGTTAAAAGATTGAATAAAACACCAGCTGAATTGATATGGCCCAAGTCTTGTCTAATAGAAAGAGATCGGATTGTAATCGGTTGGTGCGATGAGATTTGGGGCTTCAAGTTCGATGGTTTGATTAAAGAGTCACAATTACATGCTAAGAACAATTTCAAGTTAGGCTCTACTATCTCAAGTTTTAATCAGAAGCCAGAAATCACCATCAGTGTCGAGTTCCAATTCAAGTTGGAACAGGAATCTTTGGTTTGTGGAATCGGCTCTTTCAAAGACGACTGTTTGGTTATATTAACAATAAACTCAACAAATGGGAAGGTAGAAACACCACCAGAACTACGGATTATCAACTTGTTCAACCGGGAGGAAGTAGCAATAGATGAGATTGTGTTGAAGAATTATCAAAAAATAAGGGTTAATGATATTCACTTAGGACAATACGTTGATAAGACTTTTAAATATTTTATCATAAGTTCGACTGATGGGATCATTGGTGAAGAAGTTGACCATAGTGGGCGATTCAACTGGTTTCTAGAAAGAGAGAAATATGATGAAGCTTGGGAAATAAGCGAACATTTAGTGAGTGAGAGAGAAAGAGTTGAAATTGGTATAAAAGAGGTTGAGAAGATCTTGGATGGTGATAAAGATAATGGAAACTGGCCAGACGCCTCCCTCTTTTTACAGAAAGTTTTGAGAATTATCAAGAATAGTGAATTATTGTTGGAAAAATGGGAGCAATGGAGTTGGATTTTCATTCATAGTCAGAAGTACGTTGAGTTAGCGTCTATTTTACCGGTTGAGAAAGTTTTACCTGAGGTATTTTATAATGAATGCTTGTTCTGGTTCTTGGAAAATGACACCATTAGTTTCATTAAGTATTTCAATAAGTGGGATCATTTATATGACTACGGGTCTATCACAGATAAAGTTGAACAATTCTTACAAGTTAGTGAAGATTTCAAAATAAGAAGAAACTTGACAGAGCTATACTTAAAGCATAAAGAATTCAGCAAATCTGCGCATCATTTAATAAAGTTGAAAGATTCAAGAACTGTTGCTATCCTATCTGAAAACCATCTACTGCATCAATATTTGAATGAGCTGCCTATAATAATAAAGTTTGAGATCTCTGAAGAGGAACTGGGTTCTGGAATAGTTGATCTGGTACAGGAAAAAGTATCATATCTGATTGATACCCTAGTTTCAAATAGACATGAAATCATTCCAGCCCAAGTAATAGAGATTTTAAATTCAAGCAATCTGGAAATCATCAGTTTCTTATATTTGAAGAAATTATCAAAGGTTGATGAATTCTCTATGATTGAATTTGAGACAGAAATGGTTTCGTTATATTCTAAGTTTGAACCAGCAAACCTTTTAAGGTATTTAAAGCACAAACAACACTATGACATTGATAAATCTATGGAGGTGATGTCTTCAAAAGGGCTTTACAAAGAACTGGTGTATTTGCTAGGTAAAATAGGTAAGAGCAAAGAGGCCATGATATTGTTAATCGATGAAGTGAAAGATGCTAAAAGGGCTGTTGAATTTGCTATTGAATCAAAGAATGAGGAGTTGTGGGAGACCTTACTTACGAAAGGGTTAGATAAGCCTGAGTTTTTGAAGACGATGATAGAAAATGCAGGTGACATGCTGGATTCAAGGACTTTGAGAATGATTCCGGAAGGCGTGGAAGTTGAAGGGTTGAAGGATCTTCTGATAAAGATGTTTAATGAGAACTCTTTAAGTTTATCGTTACAAAAGACCATATTGAGGATAATAGAGATCGAAGGTGTTAAAAGTAGCGATATTTTGAATACCTTGAGAATATCTGGTAAGTTCTACGAAGTCGAGGAATCACATTAATAAATAATGCTGAAACAATTTTATGAAAACCCATCTTTAACGAGCTGTAAGGATATGATTGTATAGACCTTCATATATCGATTATTGTAATTACCCGGTCTGTCACGCCCGGTTAAATGAAGAATAAAAAATCTTTCTGTGAAATTTAACCACACACAAAGCAAAAACTCAAAGAATAGCACGCAAAGCGATGAGTACGGCACATCCCAGGATCGTTCCTTGGAGAAACACTGACGCTCTTTTGTATCTCCGTTCACTATTCACTTCTCAGTCGAAAGAATCGCTTCTGGAGGCCATAAATATCACCATCTCCTATGAATCTAAATGTCCCATCCCACATTCTATAACATCAACAAAACAACTGACATTACTGAAATTACAATTGGAAGCATTACACCAGAAAATCGATACCGATAATGAGAAGACCCCATATGACAGTGGAAGCATACAGCTATTACAATCCAGTGCCACCATGACACTGATCAGGTTCGTCAATGGTCTGCTTGATCCGTTTCAACAGAGCCAGTATGCCATCCCGTTGAGCGTACTCGCAAGAAGGATCGGACTTCCTTCTAAATTCATAGAAATCAGACATATGGGTACCCATGAGGCCCTTCCGAGCTTGGAAATGCTCGAAGTGGCTGTTGGCGAGGCACTCGAATGGTTGAAAGGGAACTATTGGAGTGGAGTGGAGAAGGAGGAGAATGAACAGGATATTCTGATGAGGAAGAATAAAGTGGAGGCCAAGGTTGTGAAGGCGTCTGAGGTGAAGGATCTCGTGAGGTGTTATAGAAGGATAAGGAGAAACGATATAAATAAGGTGTTCAAAATGGGCGATAATACTGAGGCAGGAAAGGAGTATTGGGGATTGATAAAAGAGATAAAACTACAGAGTAAGTTGATGGGGTTTAATGATGTTTTGATTCAAAGAATAGTTAATGGGAAAGTGAAGTTTGAGAACTTGAAGAAGTTATACGAGCCATTGTTAACTAGTCTCGCTAGAGAAGATGGGTTCCTGATAGAGTTTTTTGATACTTCGATGAGAAGGATCTATGAATTTGAGAAATTGAAAAAGCTGGACGTATTGAAAGGAGACGAGGAATATAAACAGTTGAGAAATTGGCTCGAGCACATGGCTGGATATGCTATTGAGGATGTTGGCCGGTATATTGATGTGATCAGTAAACACTCGATGCAGTTATCCATTGAACTATTAGCGAAGCTAGAGTTGACTGATGAATCAGTGGTAAAAAAGAGAGATACCAAACTGGAACTGTTGAGCAACATTATCAATGGAAAGACTAATTCGAACCAAATCATTAAGAGAGAAATCAGAGATATTGATGATATTACCAATGATTTGGAGAGCTTGAAGAAGAAGATCAAACTCAATAAAAAGGATAGCATTAAGTTGTTTGAGGAATACAAGAACTGGACACCAAAACCATTTGGCGTTGTTTAGATTCATTAGATATGTACATAATGTCAAAATTTCATATATAGAACATGTTTGTTTGATTCAACTGTGATATTCTGGTAGATCATCAGTTTCTTTGGATTGGTCTATGTTATTGGATTCTTTTTTTTCCCAAGTTTCTCTTGCTTTAGAAGTATCATAAGAAGGAAGTGTCTCGTCAATACCTTTGATGTCATTCAATACCAAAACCTCAGAAGCGATGTAAACCCTTTTTGATCTAAAAGCATCTGGTTTCTTTGTGATCTTTAGTTTTACCTCCAATTGGTATGAATTGTCAATCTGACAAGTTTGGAAAGTTGGAATCAACAGATCCTCTTCCCCATCCTTCTCCTTCCCCTTCTTGTTGTTGATGTGATAAAGTGATAAATCATTGAATAACTCATTTGGAAACTGTAATTTGTATAACCCAGAGTCAGTCTTCATTGCATTCGCCAGGTCTAATCTTGAGCATTCTGATGACTTCCACTTGTGATCTATCAAAGTATAGTGGGTGACGAGTGTATCCCGACGTTCCCACGCAGTGATTTTAGTACGTCTCACAAGATTTACAGAGATATAATGGATATAAAATGCACCCACGCCATTTGACTCACCTTTAGAGTTCTGGAATAATGACGGTGATAATTGAGTCAAGAAGGAGAGATTAATGCTTGGAAGATGATTCTGTCTGATGATCTTGGCAGAGTGGAAAAACTCAACATAGAAGGAAACATTTGTAGATCTGACATCCCCATTGGAGAATAACTTCTTGAAGAAGGACTTTTTAACCTTCGTTGATGATGTTAAGTCATCATTTGACTTCTCAAACACTTCAGGTTCTTTCTCAAAAGTAAAAGGCACCGAATTGATCTTTTGTTGGTGAAAGTATGTATCATCAATATTTGGTTGAAGGTTTGTAAAGTTCAAAGGATGAGTTTCCCTGAAGTTCGATCTTAGACTGGACGACCTTCTAACTGTGACTTTTATGATATATTCCACCTTGAAACTGTTTCTCCCATTTTGGCCCTTTGACGATGGTGGTAATGGTGCAGATATATGAAATCTAAAATCTTTGACATCATGATCGCCATCACTATCGTTATCACTATTCCTCAAGTGTTCGTATTTAGCTTGTCTCCTTATAGGTTGTGCTTCAGTTGTCTCGTCCTGTGCGTTAAAGAACTTGGAGAACTGTTTTATAGACTCAGGATCACCACAATGAGCATTGGTTGGGAACGTGAAGCTAAAAGGATATTCATAAACACCGGGAGCTAGAGTGAATCCCTCCTGGTTCTGGGACACTTCTCTGATATTGTCTGGTGGGAACACTGTGTCGCAGTCATAGAGGATCTCGTGGCCTTCTCGTCTACAAGAATTATCGTTGTTGTAAAAACCTTCGTTATCGTAGATTTCTGTCAGTGCTGAGCCTTTGAGCTTGACCTGTATGTTCTGCAACGAAAGCTCCTTGTGCAATTCGATGCGTGCTTTCCCACTGATGGTATCGAGGGATGTGTAGAGCCCACTGGGAGGAGGAGGGTCTGTGCTGATGCTGATTGTGCAGTCAGACCTCATATTTGGAAGAAGGGCTTTTGTGTTGGTAAGAGATTGCTGATGTTTGATGGAATTTACTCATGTACTAAAAAAAAAAGACTCTGTAAGGGAGATCCACTTAATGAGAGAAAACAGATACGTGAAAAGAAGAATGCTTAGTGCGTTTATTTATTGAATAGTATTCGATTTTAATCTCTTTAAAAGACCTCTTTTAAACAGTTTAAAATGTAATATCTATAAGAAGATGAGTTTTGTTTCAATCAGACATCCTAGGAAGGTCAATAAGCGGTCACTGGCATTACAAAGATGGGTTCTAACGTAAGCTACCGAGGAAACTGCGAATGTTTAAGGTTCTTTTCATCACTTTGAAACAAAAGCACTTCGAACTCTTCTTATAAAGATCAACATAGATAGATGAATAAAAAGATTGGGATATTCCTTATTCCAATAACTAAAATGATAATCACTTGTTAGTCAAATTGATCTCAAATATATTTCAGCAGTAAAGAGATGAGATATTATGCTTTATATGTTCCAAGATTCAGGAGTGTCAATACTGGCAAGTATAAGTCTATGAATCCAAACCACTTAAAAGCAGTCTTGTAGGATAAATAGCCGTGTTAGAATCCCAACTCGTCATAGTCGAAGTCGGACTGGGAAAGAAGTAGAACAACATTATCATCATTAAGGACCGGAGCATATAAAAGATATACGCAAACATAGATATATCTGCATCACTCTCTTGCTTTGATGTAGTCACTTACTTTTTGTCTCTCTCACTGACCACTGTCAGTTTCGTTGATGTTTTTGTAGTAGAAGGACAGAAAAGAAAAAATTTTCATCTCCGTTTCTTATATAGTCCGTATAAAGGGAGGGTAACACATTTAGACTTTATAGCAAAATTGATAGGGCAAAACAAGAAGAGCATAAATACCCACCAACTGGTGCAATATAAACAAGTAGAATACAAAGGGGTTAATTTATACCGGTTGGTTGATTGAGTAATTAATGAGTGTCCAGAATAAGTTCACTTACGACGCGCATCTGTCGAGCAAACAGCACAACAAGCAGACGTCCACGCTGCTGATAGAAAAGATCACGAGGGACAGAGTATTCGAGTCTTTATACTACAACCAGTACTGTTTCAACATAAATGCTGCGAGTCTATTGGACAGGGCCATAGAGCTTAAGTCAATTGGTGGGTTCTACTCGATAGGCTCGCCCTTCCCGTTCATGTGTCTTCTGGTGAGACTGATCCAGATATTACCAGATCGAGACATCATTGAGTTCTATATAAGTCAACCAAAGTTTAAATATCTGAAGGTGTTGGGGATTCTTTACGCCAGAATAGTTTATAGAGATTATGACTATCTAAATAAGCTGAGTAAAAAAATAGACTACAGGAAACTACGACTGTTCAACGGTACGTCTTACGAATTAAGTCATGTTGATGAAGTTATAGATAGATTGATCCATGATGACTTCTTTATAGGGCTCAAACTAGCATATATGCAAAAACAATAAACATCTTCAATCATTCTTAAAAGAATATATGTATACATTACAATGCTCTCTTGACCCTTTTGTTGTTCTCGTTTCCGCCTTCTATCTTTCTCTTCTTCCCACTATTCAAAGTAGTTCTTATGGTGTTTGAAGTTTCCTTCAGTAGTAGATCCAAATTCAACGAGTCATTCAATACCACATTCCTGACGTTATTACCTCTCACATTGATGAAATCAACAACAACGGGGTCCCTGTTCTTTATTGTCATTTTCACTTTCTTCAGTGATATGTTCATATTCTGCGATATCGATATTATAACACCTTGGATTATCGTACCGTTCTTTAACTCAATCTGAACTGTTTCATTTGTCAGCTTCATAAGGAATCTATGTGGGTATTTGTTAGTAGATGCTCGTATATATGTATTCATGGTTCACACCGTTACATACCTCACTAGTTTCATTGCTATTGGTGTCTGTGTGTGTGTCGCTCTCTGTCTTTGTTTCTGTCTTTTCTGTGTTAGCTTTCCTTCTGGTGTTTTGTATTTCTGTGCTCAAATTTTTATCAACAACTTTCGCGAATTTGTCGTTGTGAGTGCCTTCAATTAGAAGGAAAAATTTGTCCTTGGAAGAGAAGAGAATCTTTGTCCGATTGAATTAGAGAAGTGTCCACCTCACTGAGCGATGAGTTTGAGTGTCAATTCCAGAAGCAAAAGCATCAAGTCGGATTCGTACGATTCAATTGTGTCGTACGACCAGTTCTTGAAAGAGATCTCCAGAAGAAACAAACTGAATCAGAACAGAATCAGAATCACCTCCAAAGAAGGTAAACTGATCAACTCGAATGAATCACTGGCTAATGAATCCGAGTTCAACGTCAAGGATCTAGGTCCTCAGATTGGCTGGAGACTAGTCTACATAATTGAGTACTTGGGTCCTATCATTTTCCACTACTTGGGCTATAACTATTTCGGAAAACCAAAACAATACCAGATGATTTATACATTAACACTGATTCACTATATCAAGAGAGAAGTTGAAAATGTCTTTGTTCATAAATTCAGTAATTCCACTATGCCATTATTTAATATTTTCAAAAACTGTGGTCACTATTGGATACTAGGTTCTCTATCCCTTTTACAATATGGTGGTATTGGTAATTTTGACATCGGTTTGAATTACGACAAAGAATACATCACTTGGATCTGGTACTTGTGTGAGTTCTTCAACGGTATCACGCATATTCAACTGAGACTATTAGGTGATAAAACTGTCAGACAGGGTAAACAAAGAGAAACTCCAAAAGGCGGGTTCTTTGAATTATTTATTGCGCCAAACTATACTTTTGAAATCTATTCCTGGATTGCTATTTTCTTCTTGAATCCGAACTTGTTTACCTTGATCTTCACTCTTACCGGTGCTGTTCAGATGTATTTCTGGGCAATCAAGAAAGATAAACGTTACGGTAAGACTGGTAGAAAGTTCTTAATTCCGTTTGTATTCTAAGGTGTTGCTACTGCTACTGTTATTACTACTCCTGCATGACAACCAAGACGAATTTTTTAGTGCGGAAGAAATGGTGTTTCTGTATAGTTCCGTCACCAACAAATAATTAGATAGTGAAATCTTAATGGCCGTATTGTAAGACCCTTCTTTGTTCGCTCTGCCTATCTTTCCGTTGAAAAACGAAGATTTGCCAAAACTGTTCCTCCAGCAAGAACAGTTATTGTGTCATGACCCTTATGAGGCCGGTGCTTCCTATTATTAACGATGATCTAACGATTCTTTTTGTTATCCTATTCACGAGGTTGTTGTATATTGAGCTACTAACTATGACGTAAAGCGGTAGTGATAGGTAATGCATACAAGCATTCCACTGGCAGCACCACAAAAGCATCATCCTGAACAAAGGGCACCAGGCCAAAAAGAGAGGGAGTTTAGCACCACCAAACTAAAACACGCACAACACAGAGAGAACTCAAAGCACTCATCGATCCATCTCTCTCTTTCCATCCCTCAGTGGTCCTCCCTACTGTTGGTTTAATAATAGTGGAATTCCTGTTGGTTGGCCCTCATAGGAAACAGGAGCGTTCTCCCATTTACACTCAGATCATACTGTAAACTACGCAACAAAACACTACCAGCATGAGATGACATAATTCTTTTCTATGTGTTTACATAAGCATTACATCACTGCCACAGAAGAAGAAAAGAGAAAAGAGATTACGTCAGGGCACTCAGCGCCCGCCAAAAGTATATAAAGTAGTGGATTTCCTGTCAAATGAGATTGTCCTCTTTGCTCTCCCGCTATTAGATAAGCACAAACAACTTAGAAACACAATTAAATCAAATCATATTTTAATCACACAATGTCTGCTAACACTTCCACAAAGACTACTCCGCTACAGTCGCCTTTTCCTAAATCAAACTCCTTCTTGAACAACGACGGCATAGACGAAATGAAGCCTTTGACTAGAAAGAACAGAGTCTCCTCCATCTCGCTTTCGGATCAATGGGCTGGAAACTCGTTGACCTCTCTATCACAGCTGAAGCTTACTGAGATCACACACAAGAGAGTCGCTTCCTATGCATTCGCCTTTGACATCGATGGTGTCATCGTCAAGGGACCTCAGACTATCCCTGAAGCAAAAGAGGCTTTGAGAATATTGAACGGTGAAAACAAATACAACATCCAAGTCCCATACATCTTTGTCACGAATGGTGGTGGTCGTTCAGAACTTGCCCGTTGTGAAGAACTAAGTAAAAGATTGGATATCGAAGTCACTGAAGACCAAGTTATCCAAGGTCATACCCCAATGAAGGAACTAGTCTCTGTTCATAAAAACGTTCTTGTTGTTGGTGGTGTCGGTGATGCATGTAAGAAAGTTGCCTTAGGTTATGGTTTCAAAAACGTTTATACCCCATTAGATATCATGAAATGGAACCCAGCTGTTACTCCTTATCACAAATTGACCGAAGAAGAATTAGAAGTTGCTAAAGATTATGATTTTTCAAAAATTGCCATCGACGGTATCTTGGTCTTTGCAGATTCAAGAAACTGGGCTGCTGACCAACAGATCATTTTGGAACTATTATTGAGTCAAAACGGTGTAATGGGTACCATTTCTGAAACTTTTGACAATGGTCCTGCTATCTATTTTGCCCACTCTGATTTTGTTTGGGCAACTGATTACAATTTATCAAGATATGGTATGGGTGCTCTACAAGTCTCCATCGCTGCTCTATACAGAGAACATACAGGTTTGGAGTTGCAACCTGTCAGATTTGGTAAACCACAAAGAGGTACTTTCAAATATGCTAACAAAGTTCTAAGTTCTTGGAGAAAAGATGTCTTGGAAGAACACGTACATGGTTCTAATGAAAGTGATTCAAATAAGTCGAATTCTGTTTTTGATTCAAGTGATGACGATGGAGATTCTAGTGATGATGATGAACCATTAACTTTTAAAGGTTTAAAGAATTTGAAATTGGAATTAGAATTACCTCCTGCTTCAACTGTTTACTTTGTTGGTGATACTCCTGAATCAGATATCAGATTCGCTAACTCACATGATGCTTCATGGCATTCAATCTTAGTGAAGACTGGTGTTTATCAAGATGGTACTATTCCTAAATATCAACCAAAACATATCTGTGAAAACGTTTTGGAGGCTGTCAAGTATGCCATTGAAAGAGAACATCAATTGGAATTACAGGAGTGGAACTCAAGATCTTTAGGTAACGGTACTGCAACAACCACTACTACTACAACAACAACAACAACTACCAAGAAAGCAGTTTTTGATTTGAAGGATGATTCTCCTGCACCTCAAGCTTCCGTTATATAATAAAAACAAATCATGTGTTTGGTCTGGGATACATTTAATACTATTTTGATGGGATTCATATATTGGAATCTATCTTATTTATTTCGTTTTTGCTTTTTGATGTCATTGCTTTTAGAGATATCTTCTTGTGAAAGGGCTTTTTACCTACTAGTTTAATAGAGTCTTTACTTTTTGGGTCGTGTTATTTTGAGTTTTGCTAGTGCGTTATAATAGAATATCTTATAAACTTTACATTGTCTTCGTAGTGATTGATACCGATACCATGTATAAATTTCTATATGAAACACAGTTAATAGATGCATGATTATAAGATCTTGTTCATTTCTCCCAACGAATAATCCAAGATAAAACTTTGTTCGATCAAGTCATCAACTCTTTGGTAATGTCTTTGATTATATGGAATCAAAGAATCAACAAAATTCATCAATCCTGGAATTTCAATCAATTTAGAAACTTTGAAAGACTTCAGTATGATCTTGATCAATTTCTGGGAAATCAAAAAGAACTTGGAATTAACATTCCAAGATCTTATTCTTTTAAACAAAAGTAATATCTGTTCATCATTCAAACTTGGAATCAAGTCATCCAATTCAGATCCAAGAACTGATTCCTTATCTTTCTTTGGAATACTGGCAATTGAACTCTTCAAAACATTATACAATCTCATTGGATGATCCAACTTCAGTGCTAACAAGAAGGCATTAGTCCAATCACCGTTATTTATGAAATTTAATAAATTCTGTTCTTGTTCTATTTTCTCCTTCATCTTGGCTTCTTCTTCTAGATTCAACTCTTCAGTTTTATCTTCCCAAAATTGGAAAACACCATCTGCATCAGCACTAATAAACTCATCCCCTTGATTCTTAACTAATAAGGCCCAGATTCTATTGGCATGCATGTCTAAAGTCTTGATACACTCACCTGTGCTCAAGTCCCAAATCTTGATCAGTCCATCCGCACCAGATGAAATCGCTTTTTCAAACTTGTTTAAAAATTCAACTCTTTGAACAGAATTCGTATGTCCTTCAAATGTCTTCAAACATTGGAAATCTTGTAATGACCATAGTTTTAAAGTTTTATCACCAGATGCTGTCAATACGTTCTTGTCAAACTCCGAGAATTTGATATCCCATAAACCCCTTTTATGCCCTTTCAATACACCCAATGTTTCACCTGTTTCAAGATCCCAGATTTTTGCTGTCTTGTCATAACTTGCTGTAGCGAAGAATTCATCGTTAGGTGAAATATCCAGAGCATTTATGTCCTTCTCGTGGGCCCTTCTGGTATATTCAGAACTCTTAACGATTATCGGTTCTTCTAAATCAGTGGCTATCTTTGGTATTTTCCATTTTTTAATAGTCAAATCATTTGAACCAGTTATCAAGAATTTAGGATTTGAGTCAGAGGCTTTTGGTAAAGAAATAGCACCAATGGAACTTGAATGACCTTTGAAAATGACTACTTTCTTGAAAGTGGATGATTCTTCATCATATCTCCATAGAATTGCATCATGATCTTTGGAACCTGTTGCGATCCAAAGACCATCATTTGTGGAATCTAAAGTATTCAATAGATCAGAGTGACCTTCATAGATTTCAACTTCCAATGGTTTTAATGGATCAATTATACGAAGAGCTGGAGAGTTTGTAGCTAATGCTAACAGAGTTTTGTGAGGACCAACAAATTTCATATCGGCAATAGTACCATGATTACCAGCAATCTTCTTTATAATCTCAATAGGAAAATCCTTCTCAATAATAGATAAGTCAATTTCAAATAATGTTTGGTCTGAAAAATTCAAAAATAATGAATTGGAATCTGTTTTCAAAACCCCAATGATCATCAATTCTTCTATTGGTTTTGCTGTTTCTGTTATCAACTGACCATTTTGGAGATTCCACACTTTGAACTGACCTTCACCACCAGCAGTATAAATAAAGTCTTCGCTGATAAAACCACAAGCCTCAACTTGTTGTTTGACACTTAAAGTTCTTGTAAGTTTCCATGTCTTTGTGTTCCAGATCATTATAACATCATCTCTACCACCGCTAATCAAGTATTGTTTTGAATCACCACCGATATCAAGCCCTCTGATGGCATTATTATGCTCGTTCAAATTAGCGATGTTCTTTCTTTTAATCAAATCCCAAACTTTGATTAAACCATTAGTATCACCACTGAATAGTTTCCAATCGTTTGAATTTAATTCACCATTGAAATTCAAAGCCGATATAGTAGAGCCGTGTCCCTTAAAGGAATGAGTAACAAACCCGTTTTCAATATCAAAGACGATAACGTTACCATCACTCAATCCAAAAGCAAATAAAGTGGAAGTTATATCAGCACAACTTATAAAACAAGAAGAACTCAGTTTGAAATTTTTTATAAATTTACCTTCATGTAGATTGAAGATTCTTAATTGTTGAGACTGTGAGATCACCCCGAGATATTTCCCATCTGGAGTTATTTGCATGCATGTTATTGTTTCACCATCACCTTCTAGTTTGTGCAAGACCTGGTTAGTCTCCAAATCAGTTATCACTATGTCTTCAATAACTGCAGTGGCCAAGATTGAACCATCTAAATTTAGTGTAGCCAACGCCCCACCGACGTAGAAAGGTGTAAGCTCATGAGGCACATAGTTGGTCTTGAAGCTCATATTTTGTAAGATCTCTATATTTCAAGGCTTTTCGTCTCTCTTCTCTCTTTAACCGAGTTTATTTGGCTTCTGACCTGAATTTTTTGTTATGCGAAAAAAAAAAAAATGCCATTACCCGGATCGAACAAGCTCATCGCTTACGTAAACAATTGCGTAACTACCTTCAACTATATATAAACATTAGTCAACTGGAAAAAAAAAAAAAAAAAAACAATACTTTTATTGAAGAAAGGTTGGTCTACTCGCTAGCCTTGCATCCGATTGGAGCCCTCACTCTGAAGTGATATTCACACTTTTCTGGCTCGCTGACACTCAAGAGCTCATTGGATTCACCACAGGTGACAGTGACAACAGCACTTCTCTTTGGACCATTCCAGCATTTTGCACCATTGGTATAATATAATGTCCATTCCAGATTTTGGGCATCAACATCCTTGACCTCATAGTGATCATAGCTGCCGATCTTAACATCGTGATTGTTTTGACCTCTCTGGTGCAAGTCCTTCAGGAAATATACTTCATAGTCATATTCTCCAATTTTACCATTCAATGCAATATCTTCTAACGGTCTCAAGATGTCATCTGGACCAAGATCTCTTGATAATTCTTGGTTTATCTGTTCAATTCTGTCCTCACATTGCTTCTTGTTGTTTCTTAACTCCTCAACAAACTCATGGTTTTCAGACTTTGTAGGTAACTTCTTTGGTAAAGGTTTTGGTGGGTTGAGTCCCAGGAACTCGTTTAACAAGTTTCTGAAAGAATATCTTAGTCTATCCAAGAGGTTCAGCTTGTCTTCGACTTCAATAATGTTTGCCTCAAATTCATATCTCTCAGTTTCAGTCACATACTCTGTGATTAGTTTTTCCAGTTTTTGAGTCTCCTCTTTCACTTCAGCTATGACTTCATTATCAATTGAATCTGTCGGTTTGTTGACTGCATAATCTTGGAACTGCTGAACGGATTCTTTGACATTAGGATCGTTGAAATTTGGATTATAATTCTCAATCAGGTATTGAGCAATGATTTCCAAATCACTGGCTCTTTCATTGATATTTTTATTGTTGTTCAACGATTTTCCAAAGATGTCTAAGATCACTTTAAGATTACTCTTAGAATCTTTGAAAGATTTGGTGTCAAATAGGTTGGCAACTTTGTCTTTAACAGCCTTGATATCTAATTCAGCCTCTTTCAAGTAAACATCATTAAAATTTTCACGGTGAACATTGTATCTTTCAACGGTAAGAGAAACGGCGGCATCATTCAAGTTTTCATTGAAGGTATTGACAACATTTCCCAGAATTGAGGTTAAAGAGTCCAAGTTGGCTTTGTTTTGGATCAAGACGTCATAGGTCTTCAGAATCTTCTCTTTGACACCTTTTAATGAGTTCTCAATCTCTTTTTTTCTTTCCAATCTGAAGATTTCATCTCCATTTTCTTCATGTTTAGCCAATTCTTTTGTAACAAATGTTAAGATGGCTTCTTCACTTTCCAACTCTCCAACTAATTTATCTCTCAATCTTTTCGCAGCTCTTACAGTTTTAGAGGCTTTATCTGAACCAATCTTATAGGTCTTTTGTTTGATCTTCAACTCCTCTTCGTATTTCTTATGAATTTCTTCACATCTATTTGGGCAATCCACAGGAGTGTTCCATTCATCAGAACCATCACAACACAACTCATAATCACATTTACCGTCATTGACTAAAGAGCCCTTGATGTAAGTAGGGAAATGTCCCTTATTCTCACAATAAAAGAGTGTGTTAGGACACGCATTTGTTCCTGGCTCATCACTGCCATCAGGACAATCACAATAGTCATCGTTGATCTGAGTTGCATCTAAGACGATCTCTGGGTTTGATAAACATGTCCATTTGTTGTTAGCATCCGGCAGGTAGAGGTCTTGGTCCTTTGGAGCAACCCCAATGATATGGGCCAGCACAGCTGGAGAGAAGAGGAATGCACATGGACCGAGCGGAAAGTACTTCATTTTAGACCCCAGCTCAATTGCAATTGATCAGTTCCGGTGTGGTTGAAGCAGTTGAAGCAGTTGAAGTAGTTGTGGGTGGACGTTTCAAGCTGACAGATTACATTTTCTCGGATTTACTTGGTTCGCCAAATTATACACCCTGGAAAAAGAGAGAGCACTGCGATGGGATCGTGATAAGTGATAAGTGTTCAGGCCACTTATTCTTGGAGATGGATGGGTTTAATAGCTTACGTGACCACTGGGAGATTTCTATCCATGTATTATAGTACTCTCCTATAGCACTGTTTAAGAGATAAGTAAAGTAGATGAGGATTTAGTAAGATCATGAGTGGATGTGTCACGATGAGTACAAAATACTCCGAAGTCAAACAGCAGTCAATATGCACTGAACATCAATATATTCCAGCACCGTGCAGTTACCCACAAACTATCCATCATATAGATCTCTCTCTCTTTCTCTCTTCCTATACACTCAATAGTAAGATAGTTGGCAGATAGATGGGTATATCCGAGGGTTCATCGCCCCGTATTTCACTGTACACCTCGGATATTCCACCCCTCGAATTTCAAATTTTCTTAAATTTTTTTTGTTTAATGCTAAACAGAACTTAGAGAGAAGGACACCAAAGTACACTTGTTCTCTTGCTCCTTCTTTCTGCTGCTGCTTTAATCTCATAAGTTACAGATCAAATCTACTAATCTCACCCAAATTTCACATACTACTACTTTTACTCGCTTCAAAACACCCCCAGAAGCACTCAATTCGAACAGAAATCACAGAACTACCCAATTTATCTCATTGCAAAGTATAACATGTGCCCTTTATTATAAGGAGAGCACCATAGAATTAAGATTATACAACTAGAAGAGACATTACTCAAGCAAGCAGCAACCAGTTCTTCCTTTTCAGAGAATTTAAGAAAGAAAACAAGAATCAAGCACTCAATCAGGAACAGAAAGAATTAGACATTTTCACAATTGTAAGTATTGCTTAACTGTGCAAACATCCATTGACAAACTGTTAACATGTCCAAATTTAGAAAACACAAAACCAGATAGTAATGGGTCTCAGTCCAAAGAAAACGATAACACCAAAGGGTGCCCAGAACGCAAAAGCCTCAAAGGCACCAGGAAAGACAATACTTCCCAGAAGCAAATTTCAGAAACAGAAAGCACAACAAAGAAGATTTAGTTTGATTGATTCGGACTCTTCACTAAGCGATTTCGAAAGTGAAGATGAAGAGGATGAGGGCAGCAATGAGCCTCCCAGTAAGAAAGAGCGATATAACACCAAAAGACAAGAATTTCATGCCATTCAATCGAGCGATGAGGATAACGACAGTGACTCCTCAACAGATGACGAGATATGGCGAAATAACTCCAAAAAGGTCGTCAATACATCAAGTGAAGAAGAGGAAAGTGAAGATGAAGCCAGCTCTTCAGATGATGAAGACGTAGACTTTGTGAAGCTCACTGCTGAAAGAAAAGCTAAATCCTTAGAGGCCTATAGATCGAATAGTCCATTTAGATCACCATCTCCTTCAACACAGCTGCTACAGCAATCAAATGAGGATGTTGATTTCTCTTTCAATTTCAATGGTAATGATCACCAATTGAAAATCGTAAAAGAGGATGAAGAGGAAGACGTTGGAGAAGATTTAGGAGAAATCATGCCTCCGATTCATAAAGACATTCCTTTGAATCATAATGAACCTCTGGGATTCATGGATATTGAAGAATCGTCAGAATCAGATGGTGAGATTGATAAAGAGGAACTGCTAAGAACTTTGGAACAAGATAGTGATGGTTTAGATGATGGTTTAGAAACAGGTGACGACGAATTCACCTTGTTACAGAATGAAGCCGATTTGATTGCACAAGAATATGATGCAGATGGGCTGCAATTAAGCTCTGCTAATGTCACCCCAAGAAACTCTATTGTTGAAGAAATGATAAAGAAACATAAAGCAGAAAATGAAGAAGTGCTGCAATATATCAGTGATGATGAGTATGATAGTGATGATGATGATTACGATGATGAGGATTATGGGAATGATTTTGCTATTCCATATTTTGACGACTCCATGTTCAAAGAGAAGTTGTTCACCGAGGGCCTCAAAAAGGCTGATAAAGAGAAAGAATTAGATAGTGATGATGACTCGTATCTATGGGATTACTTCTTCAGTTCTGGTGAAGACAATGATGATGAGAATGTTAACGAAGGCAAGAACCAAATATCAAGTGATGATGAAGCTACTGATGAAGATGATACATTGCCTCCACCATCCTCAAGAAAGAAAATAGGCTCGAAGGCTCAAGAGTTACTATCTTCCTCCTCAGTGACGGCAAGGCCACCAGCTCTAGGCACTTGGTCAACAGATTCAAAGCCCTTTGGTATTATCGATGGATTATCTACAAGATCCCTACTTCCGAATGGTTCAAAACAGTTACCATTAACTTCAGCGCCTTCCAATGCTCTTACCACCTCTCATAACAAAACCTCAATTCCAAACGTCAATGATGCTGAAGAATTTACTCTAGATGAGTTGTTGAACATGAGTGAATTAGAAGATGGCGATTATGAAGATAGCATCTGGAACAATCAAGACTGGTCTGAAATAACCAATGTTTCTAGTGAAAGAAAAGTCCCATTATCAGCATTCAGAAACAGAGGTATCGTTAACGAACAACCTACTCATCTGAACGCAACGAGAAGATTTTCCTTATCGAACCCATCTAGCTCGAAGAAGTTCTCAAAGAATCCTAAACATCCTAAGCTTAGTGAAATCACCATGACTCCAGGGAGAGTTGGTCCAAAGGCCTCAAAACTTAATAAGAAACTGACTAAAGTAAGAAGACAAAGCATGGCAGAGGCTGCTGTTGAAGGCATGAGAGCCACTAGAAGTGGATTGTTTAGTGAGGATACCTTGAGTAATGTTGAGGAGTTTTTGACTGGTTTGGGGAGTGAAGCTGAACTCAGCGTTCTATTTAGGGAAATTGAATGATTCTTTATTTCATGTCGTTGTCTTGCTTTATTCTCTTTAACTCGGTACTGCTTTTGGCTGGTTTCTTATTGGTTTTAGATTCATATATATCCGGGGTCGCTTTCCTTAGAGTGGCTTTAAATTTCTTTTATCATCATCCGTCTTTTCTTCTCTCATTCATTCATTTTTAACAGACACTTATATCTATTTTTTTTTATTTAAGGAATGCTATATACTCTTTTTTTGCCTTTGGGGAAGGCTTTATGTGCTTTTTTTATTGACTATTACTCAAACGATTGATAAGAATCGAGTTGATCCAGGAGGGCTTTTTGTATTGTGGTTCTTTGTTCTTCTTTGCTACATATTGGTTGATATAGATGGATTCTTATGTTTGACTGGTTCATGGTTTTCAGGGGTTGTTATTTATCTGTTTTTTCGTTTTTATAGCTATTATACGAAGTCACTTTCGAAAGGCTCTACAGATTTACGTACTATCTCTTTTAGATGAAATCTTGTGATTTCTGGCTCAAGTTTAATTTGATTTCACTTCTAGTATACAAATGAATGATGGGGTGTATGGGTTCAAAGAGTATATTAGTTGGTTGGGGTGGTTAATGTGGTTAATTTCGAAGCCAACTCTAGTTGGGTTTTAACGGAACTGGCCAAATATTCAACCATTAACGTATCTTGAATGTGTGAGTTGAAAGAGGCTTCTAGTTCCTGTAGGTTGATGGCATCGACGTTGGTCTTTAAGTTTGATAGCAAGAATTTGGCCAATTTATCATCACCTTTGATTTCCTTGTTCTCAATTTTTTCAATGTAGGCTAAAGTTGAAGTAATCAATACATCAATTTTGCCTAAATGTTCCAATAATAATTCCAAATCAACAGATTTTGAGCTTAATGGGAAAGATTCTTTTTCCTCATAGACAACACTTGAAGCATATTTTAACACAGATTGCTCTTGAACATCAAAGGCAACTTTGTTTGGGATTGGTGAGAAGACGTATGAACTACCCTTTTCAATGTTTAGAGTAGAAGCAGTTGTACCCACAGCACCAATTGGAGAAGCAATGTAAGTATTTATGGATGGAATTTCTTTGATTTCTTTAGACTCTTGGGATAAAGTCAAGTGAATGGCTGGATATGGAAAAGTACCATCAACGCCTCTTGAGTAAAAGTCATGGACTAAACCAGTGAATGAATCGATACCTGGAACAGTTGAGAACCAGCCAATGATTGTATCCTTTGGATTACTTCTCTTGTGTAATTGGTATTGAGCTTTGTGGTAATATTCTTCTATGGTGACCGCGTCGCCTTCTTCGCGGTGTGGAACAATGTATGCTTCCTTGATCTCTAGCTCAGAACCGTCATCTGAACGAGAACCAACTAGAGTCCCAATGATTCTTGAATCGTCTTCTGAACGTAATGAGAATTCCAATAATTGGAACAGGGCAGAAGCCTGAACTGTGACTAGGACTGGGTTTGTGGATAGAGAACCAAAGTTTGAGAGTAAACCTGGTCTGACGATATGGAGGCTTTCCGACATTTTTTTTGGTTGTTGAGATATAATCCAGCTTCAAATGGCCTTCTACTTGTTCCATGTCGTCTTTCGTTGGTGAAGTTTTTTTTTTTGTAATAAGAATTTTTCAGAATGGCGAAATCGACAAAAGAGGGAATGAATCGTTTTTCGCGAATTCTAAACGTTAGATTGTGCAAAATGGCGAAACAATGATAACGAAAAAAACGCAAAATCCGCAAATACAAAAGAATTTCATTAAACTGTGATCTCAATTACTGACGTCATGGATCCTACTCATATTCAAATCATGACCAAAAAGTATGATATCGAGATGCTCATGGAAACAAATCAGCTTTTTCTAAGAGGTGTGCTTTCCCCTGTTGGTTGGTACTCACGAGTAAAGCGTCGGGTTTAACTTTACGGAGCAGATTTTTTAAATCCGGGGAGCAATATAAAAGTTGGTAAATATGTCGACAAGTCCAGTTTTGATCAAAACACTGATGATACTAAATCAGTCTAGCATTATTTTTGATAATGTTTAAAGGAACAACCCTCTCTTTTCTGAGACGCTCCTTTGCGACTGCCCCTAGACCATCGACAGGAACTCCTAAGAAGAAACACAGGCTGAGAAACTTCTTCTTGTACTCAACAGCTGTGACAAGTGGTTTACTAGTTTTGGATAATCAATTTTATGAATCAACTGGTTATAGAACTCTAAGGGCATTTTACGTGCTATCAAGAATCGGTTTTGATTATAAGTTCAAATTCGATGAGTCACACGATATCACAGAACTACATGAAAGAAGTGCTGAAAGACTATTAGACCTATTGAATGGAAACAAGGGACTTTATATTAAGTTGGGTCAAAATATTGCAAACCAGGCATCGA
Source organism: Wickerhamomyces quercuum (assembly GCA_030556525.1). Classification (NCBI taxonomy): domain Eukaryota; kingdom Fungi; phylum Ascomycota; class Saccharomycetes; order Phaffomycetales; family Wickerhamomycetaceae; genus Wickerhamomyces; species Wickerhamomyces quercuum. The sequence goes on from JAKTUE010000034.1 coordinate 92,202, forward strand.
TTTTCCCCAAGGCATTTCAAGAGAAGTTCCTGAAGCTTTATGACTCTGCACCTACTGATCCATGGGACAAAGTCGATGGTATCTTGAAGGCTGAACTGGGTGACGACTATGAGAGCTACTTTACTAAAATTGATAAGACCCCGATTGCTAGTGCGAGTATTGCACAGGTTCATAAAGGTACTTTAAAAAGCGGTGAAGAGGTAGCTATCAAGGTGCAACATTACTATATTGCTAAACAAATCGAAGCTGATCTTCTGACATATAAGCTCTTCACGAAGTTGTATGAGTATGCATTCGAGATACCAGTTTCTTTCACGACCGATTACATTGCTAAACATCTTAGAGAAGAGGTTGACTTTGTGAATGAAATGAATAATGGTAAAAAAATGGAAACTCTTGTTGCTAATGATTCTTATTTAAGAGGAAGAGTACATATCCCAAAAACTTATGATCTTACTACGAAAAGAATCTTGATTGCAGAATGGTGTGAAGGAGAGCCCCTGATTAGAGTCGATGAGCTGAAGAAAAGGTATAACACCACACAGATAATGCAGGACTACTTGGAGTTGTTCTCAAAAATGATTTTCCAATGGGGATTCGTGCACTCAGATCCACACCCGGGAAACTTGCTCGTTCGTTATAAGCCAAATGGTAAACAAGAGCTAGTGCTACTAGATCATGGTCTTTATGTTACAATGCCAGATAAGGTGAGATATGAGTACTGTTCTCTGTGGAAGAGTCTATTTGAACTGGATGATAAAGAACTGAAGAGAATTGCGATCAGCTGGGGTATTGGTGAGAAACAAAGTGACATGTTTGCGTCTTTTCAATTGATGAAACCATATCACAAAACAGCACAAAAGATGGGAGAGCTTTCGAAATTTGAAAGAGAGCAGATCATGAAGGAGAACTTCAAGAATTTTTTCAAAGAAACAGAGAAGTTTCCTTTGGAATTGATCTTTTTGGGTAGGACCATGAGAATGGTTCAGTTACTGAACCAGAAATATAGAGCACCAGTCAATAGAGTCAACTTATTTACTAAAGAGGCTGTGAAGGGCTACTATCTAAATCGACCATTAGATCAGAAGAGATCGGGCTTCTGGCACACCATTGAAAGAACTTTCAGGTATTCTATCTTTCTCCTCACTATGAGTCTTTCCGACCTGGTATTCATCTTGACAAGCATGGGTAGCAGATTTTTTGGAACAAAGAACCTCGAGGATGTGCTCCAGTCTAAAATCCTTAGTGAGATGAAGGAAATGGGAATCGACAATCCAGACAACATTGATATCTTCAGTGGCTGAGGCTTAGCTTAGTACTTGTACATAAATCTCTGTAAATAGAACCTGTAATCTTTTCTTAGTTCATCTTGTGAAGAAATTGTAGAAGTGAACTGTTTCAAGGTTGTGGGGCTGATAATCAACATTTTGTACTAAAAGCTGGTACTTATTCGAGGATTTTATACCTGTATAAAACAAACAGCGGTTGGTGTTTAAACGGGGCGCTAAAGTTGGAGGAAGTGCTTTCTTGTATAGAGTATTAGAGAGCATCAGATAAGCTTACTCATCTGAAGATTCGGTCAGGGCGCTTTGTTCGACTTGTTGACTGGCCCTCTCGAAGGTGATCAAGAATTGTGTTTATTTCGTTTCAATTTTGAGAATGATATAAATAGGAGGGAATATCCCACTTCTGAAACTAAAAGAAAAGTACCCATTTGGATCTCTTCATTTCAGTGTCATTCTACCATTTCTCAGAATCTATATACCCTTTGTCTTTTGTTCTTCTTTCATTCAAATTATCTCCCATTTTGCAATCGATCACACTCTTCTACAACACTCTAAGTCAGTCCCCCGGTCTTTCTTGAAGGGAATGTGGCCGAGCGGTAAAGGCGTCAGCTTCAGGTTCATAAGTACATCAAGTTATAACTGTTATTAGATTCCTTATATGATTCCCAATGCCATAAGGAAGGTTTCAAATAAGAAGAACTGTTTTTAGCTTTTTGTCTTGCTTGAATACGCTGGTCTCTAATTTCAGAGATGCGAGTTCGACTCTCGCCATTTCCATTTGAAGACAAGGGTCCGGTTTCTAGCTATCTTTGGTTTGCGTGGTTTTGATTTAATATGTAACTAGGACTATCTAAAATGTGATTGGTATTATACTTCCTTCATAGTTTTGGTACTTTGAAAACCTGTAGTCTATCTATCACCTAGTGCTTCCTTGTTTGGACTGAACAGTATTTACTGGTTACAGATTCAGTAGATGATCATCATTATCTAAATGTCTTCGAATTTTCTTTTCTTCTTTTCTTCTAATTGTTAAATATCCTTATCCTACGAGATCTAAGCGAGCGGGTAACTTGACTGAGAACCATAATTACAGCTGCTCTAGAGAAACATGCATACTCAGAATGCTTCAGTTAGTAGTCTTAGCGGAGTCTCAGTACACACATCTCACTTCTACTTCCCGATTATCGCTTGTCACTGCTGTCTCTCAAATTAAAAGTGACATTATCTGTAAGACAGAGGGAACAGTAATTACTTAACTCCGATTATCTCCTATAATAGAGCCAGAGTGATAATTTGCAAATACAGCAAATTAACCAAATTCTACCTTCCCCAGTTTTATTTAAAAGTACTTTTTATATTAATCACACTAAAGTAAGTGATAAAACCAATAATAATGTGAGATTACATCTTGTTAAGAATTTCGAAAATATATTTCAAAGGATTATTAGTCAATAAAGATTCTTAAACTAAATAATCGAAGCTTTTTATAAATCTTAATAATTCATTTCTACATTCTTGATTTTAAGATTATTTGAAGATATAACAAATAATGACGATCCCACTTATTTATAATATTCTTAGATTAATTTTCGGTTATGGAAATGGTAATTATCATTTGTATTTAATTCTACCAAAATGGGATCGGATTTCGCTTTCCTGCAATTCCTAATCTCTTCCATTTTCTTTGGCCTTATATATACTTGTACGAAATAGAAGAAGGACCCAGGAAAGGATATTATCGCCTTCTGACTACCCCAAGTCAGTCAGCAATAAATAGTGAAGAGCGTAGTGACACCGTTCAAAAGATGTACAAGTTCGACCAATCTACCGATCAACTGTAAATCATCAGTGCGGCCGTCTCTTAAACGAAAAAAAAAAGCCAAAACTGTATATAAAACTACCAAAGTTCAACCTCTCACCTTCCAGAAGCGAAGATAGTTTGAAGAATCCGATGTCCACTTCCAAAGTGTTCAGCCTGCTTGGGGTCCAGAGACCAGCCCTTGCGATCCTCAGCAACTCCAAGTCCTCTTACAAGAACGATCTTGAACAAGTGGATGTGGAACTCACTTCTCAGTTAAAAGGATCAAGTTCTGCAGTTGTTTCACGGTTGAAAAATCCATCTTACTCAGAGCACCAGACAGAAGTGGAAAGTGTACACTCCAATGATATTTCATCAAAAGAAGATTTTCCTGATGGCGGCATGGAAGCCTATCTTGTCGTGTTTGGTGGATTTTGCGCAACTTTCATAGTTTTTGGGTTCATGAACACCACAGGGGCAATTCAGGCCTATTTGACCCAGCATACCTTGACCAACTCCTCTATCTCAAGCATCGGTTGGATGTTTTCTACTTATGCATTCTTTGCCTTCGGTGGTGGTATTATTGCTGGTCCATTGTTTGATTTCAAAGGCTCAAAGATCCCAATGCACTTAGGTTCAGTGTTAGCCATCATTGGGTTTTTCACCGCTGCTGAATCCAAAACTGTATTTCAATTTGTGCTGACGTTTGGTATCTGTTTAGGATTTGGAACTGCGTTCATCTTCACCGCTGTTTTTGGTGCTGTTGCTCAATGGTTTGATAAGAAAAAGGCGACTGCTTTAGGTCTTGTTTCCATTGGAGGTGGAATTGGAGGTGTCATTTGGCCGTTAATGCTGAGAAGCCTGTTTCCAAAAATTGGATTTACATGGAGTATTAGAATCATTGGATTTATTTCTATCTTATTCTTGGGATGTTCTTGCCTCTTAGTTAAGAATAGAATCACAAAGGATGAAGTACCAAAAGGAGTTAAAAAAATTCTTTCAGATTCATTTGTTCTGAAAGATTTGTTAACAGATAAGGTGTATGCTGCTTACACGGCTTCTTTGTTTCTTTGTGAATTTACATTTATTGTTTCGTCGAGTTATTTGTCTTCCTATATTATTGATGCTGGATACTCTGAGTCAGATGCATTCTTGGTTGTCATAACCTTGAATGGTGTCAGTATTCTAGGTCGTTACGTTCCAAACTATTTTGGTGATAAAATTGGAACGTTCAATATGATGTGTATCACTTCAACATGTACTGCTTTCTTTATGATTGTTTTGTGGCTTCCATTTGGTCAAAGTTTGAAAGTTATGTATGGCTATGCTGCTACCCAAGGTTTCTTTGCATTATCAGTCATTTCGCTAGCTCCTGTGTGCTGTGCACAGATTTCTAAAACTGAGGACTTTGGTAAGAGGTATGGGACTGTTTATTTCCTAGTTGCAATGGGTAACTTGATCTCTTTGCCAATAGGAGGTGCGATAATTGGTAAAGGCGGTAGTGGTTACCAACATTTGGTTATACTTACTTGCTGTTTACAAGGGACTTCTGCTTGTTTATGGTGGTTTACAAGATATTTGGCTGTTGGATTCAGTTTAAAGAAGAAGTTTTGAGGGCTGTACTGTCGACGAGTGATGATACGAATGTAAATAGAGAGTAGATTATTGTATATATTAATGAGTATGGGTAGTATCAAGAACGAATTACAACTAAATGAATGTCTAAAAGAAATTGATGTATTTGAAAAAAACACCACCAATAGAAAAAGGTTTTCACAATCGTTATTTATCTACACAGTTCCAGATAGTAGTTCCAGATAGCAATATCAGATAGTAATACCAGATAGTAATACCAGATTATCTGGATCTGGTCCAGATACACGTGCTTTTATTGGAGAAGAGTTACATCTCAGTCACTATCGAGTGAGACATACGTGAAATAACTGAACGTGAGTGCTCGACAAACCCGAACAGTACCAGGGTGTAGTATGGGACCCTTTAGCAAAATCTGCCCTGCACATAATAGTGGGATGATGTTAATCATCTCCACAAGGTGCCAGTACTTCAATCAATGGACGCTTTTGTGCCCATTTGCAAAGAAAGAATGTGTTCTATTAGGACTTAGTAATATACAGATATCTTGAGAGATCCACCAATTGATGATGGTCCTTGGTAAATCTTCGATAAACTGTAAGAGTGGGCTATCTATCGTAATTCAGTTTTAGGACCACAAGCGCTGTAGCATCTGATTCGATGAGAGGGGGACTGGAAAACGCTGAGTATTTCTGCAGAAAAATATTCCAGATAATATTCATAATGTGCTTCAGTACATACGGCTGACCACAACGTCCGTTCGTTCTACTTGGTGCATTGTTCCTTTTGTTCCTTGGGACGTTCTGCTTTAAGAATATGAGCCCAATCGAGCAACTAAAACGGAGTTGTCCAGAACCGGTAGGCTATTCCCCCATCAGCTCATTGCGCAAATCGATTCTCGAGACTGAGAGATAACAATCGACCGTTGTCCGCTTTTGGATGCATCCAATTTGACCAATCAAGTAAAAGGAGGAGCTTTTCATCGTAGAAAAGGCTTAGAAAAGGCTTAGCGTTTCGCTCTAGATCGCGGAGATAACGAGGGAAAAGCAGTAAGTTTCCCGAGAACCTCATTCACATCACTAATCAATCAATCGAGATCTCCGATTCGACGCAGTTCTTGGAGAACCAGGGAAAATGATAAGGGAAGTCAGTAAGTAAAGGAGATCTTTTCTTCAGACCAAGAAACTCTTTCAATTGGCTGATTGGGTTTTCACAATCAGGCCCAGCCAGAGATTGCGACTCTCCCTGGTTGTGAGAACCCTTATAAATAGGGATAGATACCCTGAACCTGTATCTATCCTGCTGTTAGTATATCTGTCCATCAGCCAATTAGACAATCAACTAAATTATCACAATGCGTTTCTCACTACCAGTTATCGCCTCAATCTTCCTTGCTTTGGTTAACGCAGCACCAATCGAGCTAATCAAGAGAGAAACTGCCTTCAATGAATCATTACCAAGTGTCAAGATCTTTGCTACTGGTGGTACAATCGCTTCTAAGGGTACATCAGGATCTCAGACTTCCGGTTATTCCGTCGGTTTAACTGCTCAAGACTTGATTGAAGCTGTCCCTGATTTAGCAAGTGTAGCTAATTTAGAGTACCTCCAAATTTCAAACCTCGATTCAGGATCTATCACTTATGACCAATTGATTCCTCTATACAAAAATATCACCGAGACTTTGAACTCAGATGAATTCGACGGTGCTGTTGTCACCCATGGAACTGATACTTTGGAAGAAACTGCCTTCTTCTTAGAACTAACCGTCAAATCCGAGAAACCTGTTTGTGTTGTTGGTGCCATGAGACCAGCTACTGCTACCTCTGCTGATGGTCCAATGAACTTGTATCAAGCTGTTTCTATCGCTGGGTCAGAATCTGCTAAAGGTAGAGGTACTTTAATCACTCTAAATGACAGAATCGCTTCTGGATTCTATTCCACCAAAGTCAATTCAAATACTTTGGACACTTTCAAAGCTCAAGAACAAGGATTTTTGGGTCTTTTCTTCAACAATGGTGTTGAATTCTTTTATGAACCAACCAGACCAACAGGGTTCCATCAATTTGATATCTCAAACATTACTGATTCCTCAGAAATTCCAGAAGTTGCTATCTTGTATGGTTATCAGGATCTGAATAAGGACCTTGTGAAAGTGGCTGTTGAAAACCTGGGTGCAAAAGGTATAGTTCTTGCTGGTGTTGGTGCTGGTGGCTGGCCAGGATATGGTAATGACGAACTAAAAGAGATATACGAGAAGTATAAAATCCCAATCATTCGTTCTCACAGACCAGTTGATGGTAAAGTCGGAAAATCTGATGATGATTATACCATTGGTTCTGGTTACTTAAACCCACAAAAAGCTAGAATTTTGCTTCAATTAGCTTTGTATTCTGGTTATTCTAATGATCAAATCAAAGATGTCTTCTACGGTCTCCACGGTGGTTGATCAACTCATAATACCCAATTTTTTTCCATCCTTTCCAATCACGTCTTTCCAAGTTACTTTTAATTTTCATAAAGTTAACTACATATTTATCTATCATTTTAATTAAACGTACCATGTTGTTTTTGAAATACACACTGTAAAGCTATTATCTAATTGGTGATTCTTTGAGCAATCTTGATGGCATCAGCTAAGACACCAGCAGCTGTGACATCAGCACCGGCACCAGCACCTTGGATGATCAATGGGTTTTGGTAACGTTTAGTCTTGATAGAAATAACATTATCGGAACCTTTCAAACTAGCGAATGGGTGGTCAAAACTGTATTCTTCAACACCAACAGACACTTTCTTAGTTACTGCATCAATAGAACCAACAAATCTTAAAACCTTCTTAGCATCACTGGCTTTTTGTTTTAGAGTAGCTAGTTCAATGTCGTACTCTGGTAGTTTTTCTAGGAATTCCGCTGAGGATTCGATTGATTCTAATTGTTTTGGTATCAAAGATTGAACAGGGAAAGAGGTTGGTGAGTCGATTTCCAAGCCTGATAATCTGGCCAAGATGGTGACTTTTCTAGCGACATCTAAACCGTTAAGATCATCTCTTGGATCAGGTTCGGTATATCCTAATTGTTTGGCAACTTTAACAACTTCAGAGAATTGAACAGAGTTAGCTTCAACAGTGGAGAATTCGTTGAAGATATAGGATAGAGTACCAGAGAAGATCCCTTCAATTCTCTCGACTTCATCACCAGTAATGACCAAGTCGTTCAAAGTACCAATGATTGGTAAACCAGCACCGACAGTGGCTTCGTGGTAGATAAGACCAGCACCTTCACCAGCCAAAGCAGTCTTCAAGGCTTTGTAAGAAGAAGCATCACCAGAGAAGGCCTTTTTGTTTGGAGTTGCAATGGAAATACCATTGTACAGCAAAGTTGGATAGGAAGAAGCAATTGTGGCATCAGAAGTGTTATCAATAACGATGGAAGGGTTTGGAGATTGTTTCAAGAAGGTGACTAGTTCTTCAGTGGACAAGTTAGGGGTGGATGCAGAGTCAGCAAGTGACTTCCAGTTGGTGATGTCAATAGGGGAATAGTTTGAAGAAATGACAGAGTTGGATGCTCTGGCAATTAGGATAACATTGTAGTTGATGGTCGAAGGTTTTAAAGCCTTTAATTGATTCAAGAAGGCTGAACCGACAACACCGGTTCCTTTTAGGAGTTAGTAATAGAACAAAGGAGAAGGAACAGCTACGGGACATACCGATGATTGCAAGATCTACAGATTTAGCCATTGTTCCTTAGGGTATTATTCACTCAGAGCAGCTTATTTGAACGCTTCTGTTGGTTCAGTCATAAATATCGTCGAAGAATGGCGAAATACCAGGGCCCAGGGATTATATAAGCAGCATATTACGTAAGTGTCAAATATCATAACCTTTCCTAATACATACGGATGGTAGACTGACGAATAGTTAGATAGACAAAAACACTGAAACGTGTACAAGAAGTCCTGCATCCTCTACATAAGACTGATTTCCGGAATTATTACTCTAACGCTTAGAGTTGGGTCGCGGGTACGAAAATTACCCTTTTTTACCCGCTACCCGGGTAAGGGTAGGAAAGGGTAGCTGGGTTGGTAAATTACCCACAAATTTTAGTATATAAAATATAAATATCTGTTTATAGTGCTAGACGTGTACGTGATCCGGCCAGTAGTAAGCTATTATATAAGCCATGTAATTTCCGCGAATATTACCATTTTAGGCGAATTACCCAAAATTACCCAAAATTACCCTGGCGGAAACCCAAAATACCCAAAACTACCCTTGCGTTTTTTACAACTACCTTCCCAACTCTACTAACGCTACAATCCTTAATAAACATCATCGAAAATTCTCACAGAAGAATAACCCGTAATAAGTTACCCGTTCCCAAAGTCCTTATATTCGCAGATTGTGGTTTGCTCGCACTTCTCTTATCTCTTGGTATTGAGACCGAAGATACTTAAGAAGAAGTGCTGTTGATTAGGGGGAGCTGCCAGTACTTCTTGGAGAATTTTGACATTGTGTTCTTGCACATCAAAGTGGTTGAATAAGTGCTTGATATTCTCTTTGGCAGAGGCTTTAACTTCGACCAAATCCCGTAAATCCGAATCTTATTTCAAGGCTTCAGATAAAATTGCTAGAACCAATAAATTGACTGATTGAGATGGAATTGCCTTTGAAACAGGAATAGGAGATCTAATACCTATAACTTCTAAGTAATCTAATAGCTCGATAATCCACTTAACAAATTGAATCTTAGTCACCTCTGTATGACCATTTTCTGGTTTTAATGGTTGTAAGTAAGACTTGATAAATGTAGTAATAACTCGAATCTCTCTCATAGTCTCAACCATGCCTTCTTTAATTTCTTCAAACTCTGAAGTAAATGGAGCAGATACATTGACTATAGAACCGTTTTCTTTCACGGGAATCACATCATCTTCCTTAGTCGAAGAAATAATATCACCAGCTGTCTTTAGTTGGGATCTATCGATTAAATCGGTCTTGTCGGAGATAACATCTTTAGCGATGCCCATAATAAATTGAGAGTTACAAGCTAAAGTTGATTTAAAGTAGAGAGCTTAATATATCTGTAAAATTGATATGAATATGGTTTAGTAAAATCTATAAAGTAAAGTAGCATAATAAACAGAATAATCTTTTCCTTATATATACAAATCAGCTATCTATTGTCAGTCTTCAAATGAGGCAAATGTTTCATGTTCACCTTCAAAATTGTTTCATAATTGTATGTCAATATTCAAAACAAACCAGAACAATGTATCCATTCATAATATGAAGCACAGTCTTAATCCAACACGTGGATGTTCCCGTTTATAACCCACTAGTGTTAATCGCAAAATACCACTAATAAACATGAGTTGAAACCATGACATGATCTTTGTCTGTCACTTTCGCCATAACACTACACTATGAACCCAAAAGATTGTGATATACATTTTCCTGGAGGAAACGATCAAAAGGGTGAACGTCTACTGTTGAGTAAGTTTAAAGCGACGTTTTAGGCTACCCTCACGTATCGATAACCAAACAACGAATTTCAATTTCACTTGGAACGGTAGAAAGGGATCATATATATGCACCTTAAAGACTTTCAAGGCTTTGGTATGTTTTTGGGTGAATCGTCAACAGCATGCCTGTATATGAGTAGCTAGAGTCCACTTTCAACTAGATCTCTAGTTCTTATTCTAGCGTTAGCACTACTACTAGGTCTGATGCTTGTAAGGAATAAGGTCTAAATGATTGAAGAGTATTTACCCTTTCTGACACTCTATCTAGCTCTCTACTCACACCACAATCTCAGCATGGTCAAGAGGACAGCTTTTTAAGGTAGATTCACTAACTGGGATACCATGCAGCTGTTGTGTTTGAAATGTTTCTCGTTTCGTGTGGTGAAGTAACAACTTTTGAATGGAAAGGAGCTGGCCCAGGAATGCAAGATGGTGTCTCTTTTTTCCCTTGTGATGAATGAGATATCAAACAAGAAACTAATCTCTATCAAAGGAAGCGAAGAAGTATAGCATGGACATAACTTTAAGTTCCAAAAGCCAGAACCAGACTACCCAACGCTAGTGTGTTTATTTCTGGGTCTTGGGAGCCCCTATACAGTGAGTTAATGGGTAACAGCCCCTTGGTTCCTAAGCAGTTGTTGTCTGCCATGAAATATGACTATGCTCATTATATACTTACCTCTTCGTATCACAAAGAGAGAAGCTTAATATTTTACTTTTTTGGAGGTTGCTTTTCTACAGAACTCAACCATGCCTTGTATTCAGCAAGGTCATGCATAGTTGTCTTCAATACGTTTCTCTGTACACTTCGTGATCCCCTCAAGACCCACCTATACTAGACCAACTGAACACCCAGCTATAATGATGGCTCCTTTTGAAGCACTGAATACAACATATCTCTTTGTTTCTTAACCCCGAAATATTTGCCTTTTTTGTACTTATATTGATTTTGGAAGAATTAGTTTAAAAGGTGTTACGATTGCGTTTTTGGTAAGATAGTATTCGCTGATTTGATTCAAGAAAGATTCAGGTTCCTGTCAAGGTATTAAAGTATACGAATTTGCATAGTTGAACGATTTCAAGATTAATTCTACAGAGCTGCACCAACCGAAACTAACTAATGTATAATACAAATTTACGAGGTGATAACAATTTAGATAAAAAATAAAATATTCGCTTAAATCTAAAAAATAGTGCTTAGGTATTATCAAGATTAGAGTAGAGTACATACTGATTATATTTTCAGATATCTAATAATAGAATCCTATCTTATTTGTGTAAAATGGTTTCTGTTTCTGTTTCTGTTTGCTTTTGCTTTTGTGTCAAAAAAAGAACAATGAGAAGTTAAAGAATCCCCGGATTTTCTGTTTCCCATTGTTTAAAATACGAGCAAAAAATGAAATATACAATTTCTCATTTCTTCTTCAAATCCAACATTCAACTCGTAAAATGAATGAAAGATTCGAAGTTTTAATCAATCTTGCTAGAGGATGTTCGGGCTTCATAATAAAAGACCCTCGTTTTAGACAGTTGGTGGATGAACAAGAAGTCAAAAGTTTCATAAAGTATATTGTAGAAAAGAAGTATACCTCCAGTGAAGATTTGAGTGACACGATTGAATCTCTATACAAATTATACACATCGGCAACCATTGGGGCCTTTAGAGATATTTCAAACCGTACCACCGGTAATCAGATTCCAATTGAGATTGTTAGAAAGAACTCAGAGTTACATCCTTCAGGACATAGCAACGACTACGGTAACCGATTAAAAGACATCTGTCCTTATTTGATCCCTGCTAATAGTTCTTATGAATATGAAAGGCTATTCAATGAGGAATTGATAACAAAGCTTTTACATGAAAGATTCAACACGTTGTTTGGTGAATGTCAGCAGGAAAGTTTGACTGATGAGTATAAGGATTACATTTTTGATTGGATAAGACCCTTACTCATACTATCAGTCAAAGGTGCTGTCCCTTACAGGACTCCAATAATTTCAGAAGATGGTCTAGCAAAACAAAGTACGGCCACTATTTTTGGACCTATGACTGATATGTTTCTTTTTCAAATAGTCGGTATTCCTATATCATTAGACGGTGAATTGAATACAAATGATGGCATTAAGCAAAATCGATCAGATCTTAATTTTTACAATTCAAAGATCAATAATCCACGATGTTGGGAAAGGGTAAATGCTAATTCACATCATTTGAGGTATAGAACAAACTGTATTACCTTTATAGAGTTCAAAAGCTCCAATATTAGGTTGTTTATAAATGACAGATTTGATTCAATAGAATTGCAAGATGCTAATATAGCCAAGTCCTTCAAGAAATGCATTAAGCAGTGTATTGGATACTCGCTTCAAGAAGGAACTAGCAGCTTCATTCTCAGTGATACAAAAGTCACCATTATATTCAATATACCAATTTCAGAAGAGTTATGGAATCCAGGTGCTGACGTAGTTGATTATTTGAATCCAGCAATCAATGATGGAATTGTACCTCTTGAGTACTACATCTTCAATGAAGGCACCTTAACCTCCAGCAATATTGGCCCTGTTCCTCTCCAGGCAATGCTATCGTGCCTACTCGTTAATCAGATGAATTATGATGAAGACCCAGAGCTCGCACACAGGAGCATGGTGCTAAGCTTGCTCAAAGACAGATTGCGGAAAGTTAAGATGAGTAATAATGAGGATGACTCTTATAGGTTCAATGATCAACAAATCACTGAGATGAACAACGTGTCGCTTCTGTTTGATGAGTTTGATGACCTGGAATCGACTTTCCCGAATGCTGCTCCATTCCAATACGAGATCTTGCAGGAGGGACCTGAATTTATCAGTCAGGTCTTTAAGATCAAAACAAAGATTTTTTTGAGTTATTTTCAAATGTTCAGAAATCTTGGAGATATTTCAAAACATGAATTCGTGGTGCTAAAAACTTTTGATAAACATTTGACTGAATTTGGAAAGAATTTCAGTTGGGATTTTGAAACAAGAGAAGAGTTGGATAAGTACATTTATCGTTGTTTTAAACGAGAGAGAGATGCTTATAAAAGAATCTGGAATTACAACTCCCATGCAACTATTGACCAACGCTTAAATGTTCCAGAATTACTTGCGTATGGGAAGAACATGTTCTTTAGTTTGGAATTTGAAAAACAAAATTACGAGTCTTATTCTATTGATGGGTCTTACAGATTTAGAAGTCTGTTGATTAGTGGTCCATTTCTTTTATTTCCTTTTATTCCGGATCCTACAACCGATACGGAGGTCAATCTGAACTCATTTAGGGATCAGGGGAAGAAACAGCTAGAGATAATGCATAGGAAAGTTGGTATTTACCATAATGATCTTTCTGATGGTCGAAACATGAAATATGTGAACAAGACTTTGTTTTTTTATGACTTTGGTCATTCAACAAGTGCAATTGAAGATGAGATTAATAAGAACTATACGGAAAAAGATGATGATACGGCATTTCAGGATGTATATGATCAGCTTTTAAGCCTATCAACAAGTGGGAACATTGTTCACGAAGGGGAAGTAGCTATCCAGTACTTTGCATGAAGAAATTCACGTTTACTTAAGAGAATAACCGTAGGATTGTAGTTACTTCAATTAGCACCTGGTAGGTGTTTGAGAACTTAATATATCTGTAATATTGATATGAATGTGGTTAGTAAAATCTATAAAGTAAAGTAGCATAATAAAGAGAATGATCTTCTCCTTATATACAAATCAGCTATCTATTGTCAGTCTTCAAATGAGACAAATGTTTCATGTTCACTTTCAAAATTGTTTCATAATTGTAAGCCAATCCTCAAAACAAACCAGAACAATGTATCAATGCATAATATGAAGCACAGCGTTAATCAAAAACCTTTCAGTAGTGATAGGTTACGTTGAAGTAATATAAATATCTCAAAAAAACTGACCTGAGAGGTCGGTTTTCTTTAATGCAATTTATACTTATTCTAGCAAATTCAATTATAATATTTGTGGATAAAACATATTTCGAGCGCTTATAATTATATGGATCAACGGACCACTAGATGAGAACTACAGAAAAGTTTGAAGTCTTAGACATATGCTGCGATTTTTTAGCATTTCGTTTCATGTTTATTATTGTGGTTTGGCTTTTGGACCCCAGTTCTTAGCTGGATTTTCCTGATATCTAACAATCTTTAACCTTCTGAGCTTTTCAATTTTACCACTTAATTCATTCTTCTCAAATGATATATCTCTATCAAGTTTGATACCTTCATTCGTCAGGATCTTATAACCTGCTTGTGTCTGGCTAAACTTCTCTAGTTTGACCGGAGATTTAACATTAACGTATTCTTTGAAAATGGCCCATAGGGCATCCCATGGTGCATTTGTCTTGATGGCAGATGGAGTAGCATGAGTCAATGAGGCATCGTAACCCAAATTTCCTAGAGCTGCAATGATAAGTTTCAAAGGAGGGACTTGACATTTCAGGACAGAAGCGATTTTTTCTGGTTTGAAGTAGAATGGTGCTGATATTTCGTTTCTAGCCAGCGTAACCATACCTTCTATTCTCTTTCTCGTCTTATATGTCTCATCATCTAGTTCATGTTCGTTGATTCTAAGAATTTCATCCAAAAACTCAGGGTTGTGCAATGGACCATTGTACATTGGGCCTGCAACGTGTTGGGAATAACCACAGAAAGTACAGAATGGACCAACGTTTGATACACCACTAGCTAGGCCGAATTTCAAGCTACCATTATCTCTTGCAGTTGCCTTACCCAACGGCTGATCATGGATGGACCCACAACCAGAACAGACATACTGTAGTGAAGTTTTAGAAGCTAATTTCTTAACTTCAATTGGAGAGGTTTTAACTCTGATGAATAGCCTGACGTAAAAATCAATACTCAAAGATAATAAGGGTTCGATTGTTTTTTTGTATTTAGCAGCAGTATTACCAATCATTCCTAGAACCAGTCTCAAGGCAGCTTCATGTGAGGCATCATGGTTGATTAAAGTAGAACCACCATATAAAGCATAGCATTTTTCAGGATATCCACCACCAGCTAGGACAGCAAGATCAGTGCATGTCACAAGAAGAAGACCATCATTTCCAAGGTTTTGGATAGCTGCATCAATAAAGGGAGTAGCTGTACCGTATGGATCCAGATCAATGACGTTGAAGAACTTATTGTTTGATTTCGATTCATACATGAATGCATTCGCATCACCCTTGTTGGCAGTTAAGACACTTGACACAGAGTTATGCTCAATGTTTCTGTTGATTGATTTGACAGCTTCTTCCAGAAAATCATTTGCTACTATAGTTTTAACATTTGGGATCTCCTTAGCATATCTTATAGCACGTAACCCAGTAGCTGATAAGGCTTCCAAGATTGAGATATAAGGTTTGATCTCTGTGGTTTTTTCTTCGGATTCTTGTTTTGGCTCGTCATCTATGTCTATTTTCCTCTTTTTATGCGAGTTCAGTATGAGTTTATTGCCATACAGATTGGACCAAGCTCTGATAGAAGTGACGCTTAAGTCTCTGTTGAACTGTTGAACCGGGTTGTAGAAGACGTCTTCTTTCTTTGGAAAAAGAATCTCTGCTTTCCCTTCCTTCACGATGTTGAAACTGGATATGTCCGTAGTGCTCATTCTGATCCTCTGTAGTAATCGCTTGACAAAACTCATACAACAACAACACAGAGCACAAACAGAAAGAGAAGAGTATTTCTTTGGTGATGAGCTCAGTAGAAAAATTTGAACTTTAGAAAAATGTATAGCGTAATGAATTATATAAGCACATTCGCGAATTTTACTGTAGTGCCAAAGCACAAAAGGCATTAAAACGAGTTTGTTAACTATGGAAAGAGTTAAGACTCTCGGGAGAGCACACCAAAAGCAGAAGTGGAGACAGAAACAAGGAGATCGCTGTTAAGATGGATGACATAATCGATGATGTACCTTTCGTGGAGGATATAGAGCCTACTTTCGAGTACAGCTACAACGACGAAGGGGAGGAGGATTACTCCTCCGATGAAGAATCAATAGACTCTGACCTTGCACTCATCAATGCGCAATTGCAATGGGAGGAATCGCTAAAACAGGTAACGACCCTAGTGAATTTTGTTATACTGCCCCTGATAGGGAAGGTCATAGGTAGAAGAGTCGCTGGGATAAGTGAGTGAAACACAATATTGTCTTACTACAGGTATAGATTTACTAACAAGTTTATTCAAATTAGTTTGGAGAAAAGCATGGGATCTATTCAGCCAGTAGAGTTGATTGTAAATAACGATTGCGATGACTTAGACAGAGATGTAATGCGTAATGAAGAAAATAATTTGTTTTTTTGGTTTCTTCCTTTTTAATATATGAATACCTTTGCATGCTTATGGTTCATGGGTCACAGTAGTTCTGTTAAGTGAGATTGTACTCTTGCTATCAGTAGAGAATGGTACGGTTCTAAGATTCTCTGTGAAATATTCTTGACCAGCACATCGTCTATCAGCTTTGTCTCAACTTTGGTTACTGGCTTCACGGTTGCTATGATTAACTCACTCAAGGACTCTAACTTCATTATCAGCAGCTTAAGGAATGCCTTAAGAGTGATGTTTGAATCCAATTTATGGGATAATGAGCTATTACTAACAATAAAATGTCCAGTTTCTTGAAATGAGTGGTGAGGGATTGATGAAGAAGATGATGATATGGAGCTCGTAGACTCCTCGAGGATGGTTCGATACCCATTGGAATGTGCACTGCTATTATTAAGGAGCCTTGTGAGGGTCTCGTTGAACTTGTATAGCTCGATGGTCAGCTCTGTTTTCTGTAAGAAGGAGTTCCCCAGAGTCATCGCCAGCTCTATGAAATCGTCGCCTATTCTTTGTAGAAAGTCGCTGTTTGCACTGTTAACATCGCTCTTGTTCAATTTTGCTATGTCCAAATACCAAAACTCCTGGTCCTGACTTGATTATAAAGGTGTGTTAGTTTGATACTCCAATGATAGTGGGATGCTCTTTTATACGTACATTTCGTAAATGTAGTTCAGTTTAGCCACTGATTCCCTCAGTTTTTGAGCGAGTGACTGTTTGAACTGGCCTGGCGAGCCTCTTTCATGCGTCTGCATCTTCTGGAAGGACTACTTATTGATTATTGGGGTAGCACAATTAGCAGTTGTCGTTATTTGATGGATATTTGAGCTGAATTTCTCACTTTTTCATGTGCACAGAGAAAGAAAAGACAGAGAGAAGAAGGTCATGAGAAAACTTACGAACACAAGAAGCACTTTTAAAGAGAGCTCGTCAGTTCTTCGACTTCAGAGCGAGCTCTTCTAAGCGATGGTCCAATGGAAGTTGCTCGTTTTCCTGATCAGCCCACTTCCTATTCTGATGGCACTTTATGTCTTTAAACTGTGAGTATCTTAACCGAATCATCGTTTAATAGTTAACTAATGCCCATTTTGCAAAGGTCAAATACCAAGAAAATCTACAACCGCATAATAATAAGACTAGAAAGCTTCGAAAGGAGATGGTTCAATGGCAAACTGGTTTATATCTTCAAGAAAACTAGTGGGTGGATAGTACCTTTGTTGTACTTGGTACTGTTCATCAAACTAACCCAACTATTCTACACCAAATCATACACAAAAATCAAAAGCCCGACCCCATTTATTTATAACAGTCTGCTATTCCTACTAATAGCATCTTTCATCGTGTGTATTTTCAAAAAGCCATCAATCATACCCAGAAACATTTCAAAACCTACACAGAACCCAATTCCTTACGATCACTTAATCTTCTTCCCCTCAGAATGCCCAACGTGTCATATCAACAAGCCAGCAAGATCGAAACATTGCAAGAACTGCGACCATTGTATTGAGATCTTTGACCACCATTGCATCTGGCTCAATAATTGTGTCGGAAAGGGAAACTATCAATATTTCTATGCATTCTTGGTGCTCAATGTTGTTGTATTGAGCTATGGTTCTTTGATCTTATCAAAAATCATCTGGCAAACGTTGGAGAAACTGAGGTCTAACGAAGAGAGTGGGACTGGCTTTGGAAAGTTGTATAATGGTGACGAATGGTCAAAATGGGATGTTTTGTTCGAGGAATGTTTCAATGAGATTTTGCTATTGTTCTTGTTGATCACTTTTGACCTGTTGCTCATATGGTTCAATTATGAGAACTTCGTGTTGGTTAAACGTGGGATGACAACAAATGAGATGATGAAGTGGCAGACCATAGAGTATTTGATTGAAGTTGGAAGTTTATTTAAAGATCGATCTAAGCACTACTATTATGAATTCCTGCCGTACGAGAATTTGTTCGTTAGTATCAACCAAAAGGATAATAGAGTTCAAAATGTTGCTAAAGATGACCTCATTCAAATCAAAAGCATGAAAGAGGTAGATAACCTTTATGATAAAGGTGGGTTTATAGTAAATTTGGAGGACAGAATATATTGGAGTTGAAATACATATTTCGTCATATGTTCAACCTTGTTTTTAGTAAGGGATTTATCTCTATTGTTGTAATTGATCTCTTAACTTGAGGTTTGATCTCAGGAGGTGGTGTATTCGAATTTGTGAACCTTGATTTCAATAAGATTGAGGCAGTTTTGGAAGATAATTTTGAAGAATTTGTATAGTCGAGCTCATATTTGGGTATGAAATCTTCTGGTACGTTTTTATTTCTGGGATGTACTGCAGCACTCGTTTCGTGTTTGATGAAATTTGAATAAATCGGATCGTTCTTGTTTAAATTCTTTTGAAACTTGATGTTTGTATTGACTCGCTTAATATTGGTAGAAAGATCTAGAAGTGTATCTTCTAGTTCTTCCTCATAATTCAGCTTCACTCTTTTCTTCTTCGACTTTTTAGCCATGAATGGGGTATTATTACCCGTCTGATCCTTTTCAAAGCTCTTCAGCTCCAAATCCAGCGCACTGCATAGATTTTTAAACTGTGATATGAGTCTTAAGTGTGCGAATTCACCATCTAAATCCTCTTCATCCTGAAAATCCGCCTTATTTTGCGTTTTAAACTGGTGTCTCTTAGACACGGAGGTCGTAAATCCTTCTATCACACCCTCATCCTCCCCTCTGTAGACACCATCATACTTCAGCTCCGTCAGATTGGCCCTTTTCATCGTTTTCTCTTGTCCTTTATGCGTAAGGAAAGAATGTCATTATGCTCATCATGAAAAGAAAAAGAAAAAAAACACACACAACGAGAAAACCTTCAAAACCCACTATCAACCTCACTTACTAACTTTAGACAAGGATACTTGAGAAAAATGCACCTGGGAGTGATAAAACACGCGCACAGAGACATCAAGATCCTGTGGTTCTCCACCTTTCTGCGCCAATTCGCCTACGGCTCCTCGACCATGGTGCTTACGCTTTTCCTCAAGGAATTAGGCATATCTGAAGATCGGATTGGTGTTTTCATGGCACTGACACTTATCGGAGACACTGCGCTCTCCATGTCACTGACGTGGCACGCAGACCAGATCGGGAGGCGATTAGTCATGGTGGTGGGCTGTCTGTTGATGTTTGGTGCCGGCGTTGTGTTCGCTGTGAGCGATTCGTATTTCTGGCTGGTGATTGCATCTGTTTTTGGGGTTATTAGCCCTAGTGGGGATGAGGTTGGTCCATTCAGGGCCATAGAGGGAAGTACAATGGCTCATCTGACCCCATTGGATGACAGACCGGATGTGTTCTCTGTGCAGTGGATGTTGGGAACGTCAGGTAATGCATTGGGCTCTTTGGTAACGGGTCTTTTTATAAGTAGATTGGTAAATCAGTATGGCTACCAACTTGTTGATGCTTACAGATACTCATTCTACCTTTACTCTCTTATTGGTTTGGTAAAACTAATTTTGATGCTTTTCTTGAGTAACGACTGTGAATTGAATCATAAAGAAAGTTTACTACGAAGTACTAGGGAAACCGATGAAGAGATCGACGCAACAGAATCTAATACATTCGAAGAAGATGAGGACTCGAAACCAGTGTCTCAAGAGACACTTCCTGTAATGATGAAATTATTAAGCGTTTTCATGTTGGATTCATTGGGATCTGGATTCATGACAACTTCTTGGATAGTTTATTTCTTCAAAACAAGATACTTGGTAAGCGCAGCGATTCTAGGAGTTTTGTTCTTTTGGACAAACATCTTGAACTCTATTTCAGCGATTCCATCTTCTGTGATCACAAAGAGACTGGGACCGATCAGGGCAACAGTTGTTGCGCAGATGCCCTCTGCTATATTTCTCATCTTCGTTCCATTTATGCCAAATTTTGAACTCTCTTCGTTTCTTACTTTGCTATATTATTCGACAAGTGCAATGGATGTTGTTCCCAGACAAGTGTTGTTGAGTAATCTGGTTCGTAAAGAGGAGCTGACTAAAGTGATGGGGATAGTTAATATTGGAAAAACATTCGCCAGATGTGTTGGTCCTATTTTCACAGGAAAACTAGCTGAGAAGAGTTTGCTGCATGTTTCATTTGTCATAAGTGGGATTTTGATATTCTTAGCGGATGTGTTACTTATTGGTTATTTTGGGTTTGATCTATGATGAGGTACAACTGTTTGGGCTTCAACTTCAACGCAGGCAAGACAGTATTGCGGAAATGGATTTTCAAGCTTTTATTTACTGGGTACTTACTACATCTCAGTTTTCACTTTGCTGCACATGTGCTGATTTATAATAGCATTATACTAGGTACGTTTTTCTCTGCGTTCTAAACGTATTCAATTTATATGAACTTTGAATGCTGGGACTACGCGCATAGTCGGATTTGCCCGTCCTATAGAATCTCTAGTCTCTAGTTACATCTTTTTGTTCTTACACTCTTATTTATAGTTCCGACTACGTTATTTCCCTGGGCTCTGCGATCATTCAGAGCGACGAGGTTATGTGTTGCAAAATCAACTAAGTGATGACTAAGCAGGTAAAAGTGGAAATATAGGTTCAATGAAACGTAAGTAATAATGTTGAATTAAAGGTAACGGCCTAAAGGCGTGATCTCCTACACAGAATGGACTATAGACTAAAGGGATAAACACCACGTATTTATAGATGAGTGTATTATATATATTGCCGCACCACAAAATCGGACCTGTGCCGGGGTTTAGCCTGCGCCGTGTAGTGCTTCAATAGGAAATGCAGGGTCCAGGAATGCACGGTCAACAAAACAGAGTGCCTTTTTGACAATAGCGAGTAATATTCGGCAAGCAGTAACCTTGTCCAATTGTTAAGCAGACAAGTAGAGCCATCCAGAATCCCAAACAACAATAACATTCGCCCAAGTAACACTTCTTCTGCACAAATAATCAATGACCGTAGGGGCTTATCAATAGCTCACTTCTAGTTTATTATTCGCGAAAAAAATTGAAGGCAGAATTGATGAGCACAAAAAACAGGAAAAAAAACAAGACTTTTATCAGGCTTGTCATGCTAAGAAACCATCAAAAGCCATCACTCTTAGCATCGACTCACTAGAAAAATGGCCGTGTGGGAACATCTGAATGTATGTGTCATGACGAAAAATACCTTCACTATGAAGCGAGGTTTTGGGCAGCTGGTGAGCTTTCAGGGATCGATCTCCACTGTTAACCATCGTCTCCTAAACCCTCACCTATCCACGTGAGCGTCCTATTCACAGGACCACAACTTTGATCTCAGTTACTAACTTAAAATTATTACAGGTTGATAAGGCCCATATTGCTTATGCTGTCGTTGGTGTGTTTTCTGCTATATTTTCCTTAGTTTCACTTTTTGTCAAAGAAAAGCTTTACATCGGAGAGGCAACTGTCGCTGCTATTGTTGGTCTTATCGTGGGGCCTCATTGTTTGAATTGGTTCGCTCCAACAACATGGGGTAACTCAGACTATATCACTCTAGAGCTTTCAAGAATCGTTCTATGTTTACAGATCTTCGCAGTGGCTGTTGAATTGCCAAAAAAGTATATGCTAAAGCATTGGGTTTCTGTCTTTATGTTATTGGTTCCTGTTATGACCTTTGGTTGGTTAGTAGTTGGTCTATTCGTTTACGTTTTGATTCCTGGTATTAACTTTGCTGAAGGGTTAACCGTTGCAGCTTGTATTACTGCCACAGATCCTGTTTTGGCTGCCGCAGTTGTCGGTAAAGGAAAATTTGCACAAAGGGTTCCAGGCCATTTGAGAAATCTTTTATCTGCTGAATCCGGTTGTAATGATGGAATGGCATTTCCTTTTATCTTTTTAGGTGTGAACTTGGTTATTCATAGTGGCCATGCAGGAGAGATCGTGAAAGACTGGATTTGTGTTACGATTTTGTACGAGTGTATCGTTGGTTGTATTATTGGTGTGGTGATTGGTTATGTTGGTAGACACTCAATTAAATATGCCGAGAATAAGGGACTCATCGATAGAGAATCATTTCTCTCTTTCTATATTGTCTTAGCTTTAACATGTGCCGGGTTTGGTTCCATGCTAGGCGTTGATGATTTATTAGTTTCCTTCGCTGCCGGTGCAGCCTTCTCTTGGGATGGTTGGTTTGCTAGACAAACAGAAGAGACTCATGTTTCTACTGTTATTGATTTATTATTGAACTTGTCCTACTTTGTCTACTTTGGTGCCATTATTCCATGGCCACAATTCAACAACCACGAATTGGGTACTGATGTCTGGAGACTAATTGTTTTAGCTTTCATTGTGTTATTCTTGAGAAGAATCCCCGCTGTGCTAGCTTTGAAACCGGTTATACCTGATATTAAATCATGGAGAGAGGCCTTATTTTGTGGCCATTTTGGTCCTATTGGTGTTGGTGCAGTTTTTGCCGCTATTCTCACCAGAGGCTCATTGGAAGGTGCTCATACCACTGCAGCTACACCACTGGCTGTTTTACCTCCAAAGGAAGATCCAAATTACCAACTTATTGCTATTATCTGGCCTATTACTACGTTCTTGATCTTGACTTCTATTCTGGTTCATGGTTCATCCGTTGCTGTGATTACATTAGGTAGGGAGCTCCATGCCCTTTCTATTCAAAGATCTTTGACAACTACTGGGGGTAATGGTAACTCATCTTCTTGGATTTCAAGACTACCGGATTTGAAAACTGGTGGCCGTTCTTTCTCACTGCACCGTATTGATACAACTACAACTACGATTGATGGCCACGGTCCTCTATCCCAATCAGCAACTATTGAAACTAGTGGTGTCCCAGTGAGACCTGCTGGTGGTATGGAAAGAAGAAAGAAGAAGAAGAGTAGATTAGCCGGTTTAAGAAAAGTTCGTTCTCATCTTATTGAAGATGAGGATGAAAAAGAAGCTATGACCACAGAACAAATGCAGCGTGAAAGAGCTGCGAAAGCTGCTGCATTTGCATTGGGTGGCCCAAAAACCTCACAATCTCACGAATTGCCCGAAGTAAACGAAGAAGGTTATCCCCAGACGGGTCTTACGCCAGCTACAACTTTCAAGGATACTCTTCCATTTCCTACTGACTCCAAAACTGGTGCTGATATTTCTGGAGAACAATATGAATCCAACAGAAGACCAACAAATGCTTATAGTGAGGGTAACAAAATTATTATCGAAGATCAGCATGGTGAGATTTTAGAGTCTGCTCAAATCGTTCCTGATGCAAATTCTCTGAAAACCCAAAGAAGTAACTCTTCAGCCTCTGTTTCTTCAATTGCATCACCACTTAAAGCCATTCAGAGAATTGTATCTTCGAACGCAGACCATCCAAAATACACTGCTTATAAAGTTAATGATCAATTAATCATTGAGAATGAGGATGGTGAAATTATTAGAAGATATAGAATCAATCACCATACATCAAGAAGAGAAACGAACCAAAGAGCTAGAAGCTCAACGTTATCAAGAGCACTATCTGCAGTTGGTATAAGAACAGGTGACCGTAGAGGCACCACCACATCAAATAACATACCCCAAATCGCTGAGAGATTGAGTGACGATGATGTGGACGATGAGAATTATGAAGACGAAGACGAGAGCCAGGACTATGACGATGAAGATGACGATGAAGATGAAGATGAAGATGAAGATAGAGACAACTATGATGATGGTGAAACTGAGTTTGAAAGGGTAAGAAGATTAACAGCTCTTGGTCAAGTTTCAGCACCGAGAGATGACGATGATGAAGAAGAAAAACCAAAACCTTCCACAAAAGCGACAACATGACTCTCTACGATTTACCATTCTTTACCCTTTTTAACCTTGCAAGAACTTTCAAGAGGTTTCAGTTATTGTGTCTTAGTTGCAACACGATGATGAAGTTGATACCCTTTTATTCACTTCGATTTATCCTATAACGACAGTTATGGATTCTTTTAATTACAAACTTTGATCTGCATTTTGTTCTATATACCTCCCGAACTAGAACATATTTTCGCATATAGCATAAGCCCATGGACGTAGTTCAGTTACGGGTGGAAACTCTTAATATATAAATGTTACAATTTGATTACTGGCTGTATGCTCAATCTTATAGAGTCGTTTGTACAAATTTGTTGGGGAATATTCGCGAAGTGATAACGTATTACGTACAAGTGCAGTGTTTCTCCTTTACCCAAAAACTGCTTAATTTTATACACTTTTCCAGAAACACACCCTACTCTTCTCACTTTTCTCTCTAGATTTACTGAAACATCACCTACTTACTTGAATTAGCTACTCAACAGCTTTTCTTCCGTTCCTATTTCGCACCGTCTCCCTCATTCTTATCGCTCTTATCAAATACATCATGTCACCTTCCCATCAACCCAACAGCTCTACTTTGGCCTCTAGAAAACAGCATCAAAGAGAAACCAAGGGGGATCTTGATCTGCTGAAAGAAGCTCATTCTACCTCTTATGCGATAAACCAAATCGTGAAGAACAACTCCCTCCAAAGAGATTACTTGCGCTCCCTGGACGAGTTTGTCAAGTCTATTGAAACAAGGTTAGATGAGGTTGAAGCATTCTTTAAGTCTCGTGAGTCCACCAACACTAAAAACTCTGAGGATGCTGATTCAGTTGCTAGTCTCCAAAACCTCTATGACACGCTGATCTCTATCAAAAACTCAAGTTTTGCCAAAAGTTCGATCGATCTGAAAAACTTCAACAGTCTTCTGGATGAACATTATGATGATCTGCTCCCATCAATCAGCACATCGGGAGGTCATTTGGACTTCCATGAAAAGGCGTTGACTACTCTACACTTCATCGATGCTAAGATAAACCAATTTAATATATTAGCAGGGAAAGAGGCGCACTATCTATTGGGGACTAAAGAAAAAACCACCATGGAGTCTATAAAAGAGTTTCAGATCAAATTTTACAACTACGAGCATTGCTTGATAGAGGGATCTTCAAGACTTCTACATTATTTTGAGATTCCATTCCCATGGAGAGAAAACCCTTACATTGTCTACGGTTATAGATTTCACAACAATCACCTGCATGCTCTCAGAAGTATTTGTGAGTGTCATAACGAGACTGCAAACATTTGGACACATTTGCTAGGAGCTCTTCTGATGCTTTTCATTGCACTGTACACTTTCCCCAAAAGCGATTTATACCAAAACAGTACATTCAGTGACAAGTTAGTTATATACTTTTACCTGGCTGCTAGTATGAAATGCCTCCTATCATCAACGTTCTGGCATGCCTTCTCAAGTTCGTCAAATTTATACCTCAGAAAGAAATTTGCATGTATCGACTATACCGGAATCACGGTTTTGATAACTGCTGCTGTTGTCACCACTGAGTATTCAGCATTGTTTTATTTCCCAAGATTGCGAGCCTGTTTTATACTTTTCTCAGTGATTGCTGGTATCACTGGATTCTTCTTCAACTGGACTCCAGAGTTTCATCGTCCTGAAAGTAAACCTTTTAGAATTGCTTTCTATATCTCACTAGCTGCTCTTGGTTTGGGCGCTTTCAGTGTTTTAGCTTTTCAAAAGGGGTTACTTCATGCAGTAAAATTCTATTTCCCAGTGGTGAGAAGTGCAATCTGGTACTTGATTGGAGTTGCATTTTATAGTGGTTTAGTTCCAGAGAGGTTCAGAACAGATGTTATTCTTGATGTTGAACAGCCGGACGAAGAGGAACTTGTTGAAAAAGTTAGTGGTGATATTGAATCCTATTTTAAGGTCAATCCAGTCTTGACTGCAAATAGCCGTTCAATCACCTCATTATGGTGGATTGACTATATCTTCTCATCACACAATATTTGGCACTGTTTTGTTCTACTAGGGGCCCTAAGTCACTACTTCGCCGCTTATGAAATGTTCACGAACATCCCTACAAATAAATAGGGGGATACAGTTGTAAATAATAGCAAGTCTCCCATACTCCTTGTAGTCACCACAACTGTCACAGATTTTGTCTTGCTCTCAATATCAACTTTACTTTGTATGGTCCCCGTGGCCATCGCTTCAAACCATAGGTGAGCGAAAAAAAAGAGTATTGATTATTAACCACAGAAACGCAAAAACATCAAGATACCAAAATCAAGGAAAGTGAGTGGGACTGGCAGAGAGATAGAGAAATATTGAGATGGTTAACACCGGAGAGGCAAAGTCAGTGGGGAGTACACCTTTTCAGGGCCTTTTCCCCAAAATTTCGCATCTTTTGACTGTGACACCGCCACTTCAACAAGATGAGATCGAGCTGACTGATCAGACAGACGCCTGTTCAGTGACAACTGCAGAGATACGGCAGAGGATAGAGAACACAAACCCTTCTGATTGGGACAATAAAAACAACACGAAGTTTTTCTTCTCAACGATGTTCGGGAAAGACGTTGAGGACCAGAATTTATCTGATTTTGCAAACTATGATCGAATGGTCCAACAAGAAGCTGCCATTGAGGCGAAAACTAAAAGAGTAATGGCAGAGATCCAAAGCCATAACTTACAGATAAATGTCGACCTTGACAGGAGGTTTGACGTCGGACAAGAACCAGAGAAAAGCGCAGTTAGACATTTTCCGATCTGGAAAGACAGATTAAAACCGATAAGACTGCGACATGACACTCATCAGTTTCACGATTTCTTTCATGATGTTAGCTCCACTACAAATAAAACAGAAATCATTGATCTGACCAAAGACCTTGAAGGTGGGTCTGTCAGAAGTCGGGGTGATTGGGATTATGGAGAACAGAAACAACATAAATATCATTTACAGAGGAAGCTCATCAAACAACAGATCCAGATGATTGCGCTTGGAGGTACATTGGGAGTTGGACTGTTTCTAAATAGCGGGAAGGCATTCTCTATCGGAGGGCCTCTAGGCTGCTTTTTGGGATTTTTAATATCAGGATCAATTGTTCTAGCAACCATGTTATCATTTGCTGAGATGTCAACGCTGATACCCACAACCTCAAGTATTTCTGGTCTGGCATCAAGATTTGTTGAAGATGCATTTGGATTTGCCCTGGGATGGTGCTATTGGCTATCTTTTGCCACTGCAATGCCTAGTGAAATATGTGCTGGAACAATTATGCTAAGTTACTATCAAGACTTGAATATTCCAAATCCCAATACTGCAGGATTTGTTGCCTTATTCTTATCATCAATTTTATTAATAAACCTATTTGACGTTAGATTTTATGGTAACATTGAGTATGGTGTCAGTTTATTCAAAGTTTTAGTGGTGACCGCATTGATCATAGTGATGCTTTTCATCAATGTCAAAGAGAAATATGGGTTCAGGTACTGGACTGTCTCGAAGTCCACAGATTGGGCAACTTATGGGCCTTTCAGACCAACTTTTGATCTGAACGATGTTGGGACAGGCTCCGAAGGAGGAATTGGTGGGGCACTAGGTAGGCTACTGGGGACAATCTCCTCAGTTTTGATCGCTTCCTATGCATACACGGGCAGCGAGATTGGATTTGTCGCTTCTATGGAGTGTAAAAACCCTAGAAAAGCTTTGCCATCCGTAACCAAAAGGGTCTTTGGTCGGGTGATAGTACTATATCTACTTTCAATTTTCATGGTTGGCCTTAATATCTATTCTGGAGATCCAAGGCTATTGAGATACTACACACCGATTGATGATGATAGAGTTTTACCCGCGAGCTATTTGGAGTATGTCAAAAATAACTGTTCGTCCTTTTTAAATGCCAAATTCGTTAATGGAAGTCAAAGTCCATGGATTATTGCTCTACAAAGTTCTGGTTATTGTTCGTTTTCCTCAGTACTGAACGCAATATTTGTTGTTTTTGCTGTTTCAGCAGGATCATCTCATTTATATGTGTCAAGTAGGACTCTTTACTCCATGGCGACTCAAGGTAAAGCCTTTTCAGTATTTGCTACGTGCTCAAAAGCTGGTGTTCCATATGTAGCAGTTCTATTTTCAGGTGCTGTTGGCTTACTAGGGTTCTTATCAGTTAATAGATCGTCAATGACTGTGTTTCAAGATTTTGCAAATATATCATCTGCGACAGCGATGCTTATGTGGGCCGGAATGTGCTTATCCTTCTTGAGATTTTTTTATGGGTTGAAGTTACGTCCTGATATCATTGCTAGAGACGATCCGTCTTATCCTTATAGATCACCATTTCAGCCCTTTTTGGCAATTTATGGTTTGTTTGGGTCTTTACTGATTGTATTCTTAATGGGGTTTGATGTTTTCCTAAAAGATTTTTGGGATGTAAAAACATTCTTCACTTCTTATGGTGCTTTAATGATGTTTGGTATTTGTTATTTGGGTTATAAGATTTTCAGAAGTTCAAAGATACATAGATTAGAACAATTGGATCTTGATTCTGGAAGAAGAGAAATGGACAGAATAATTTGGGACGAAGATAAGTATTACATTAGTTCATTGAAGGAAATAATAAAGAAATGTATAGGTTGGTTAGCCTAGCTATATTGAACGATAATGAAAACAGCATTAAATAAGTGTAGTCTCTAGTACTATTGAGCAATTTCTCGTTAATTATACTATCAATCATGCCCCAAATTTATCCCGTATTAAGGATAATAACTTTGGGAAGATAATATCTGAGGTTTCACCCTCGACCGACTGTAAAACACCCAAATCTTTGTAGAAGTTCTTAACAGGGGTTATAGTTTCGTTATAGGCATCTAATCTCCTTTGGAACACCTCAGCGTTGTCGTCTGGTCTCTTGGATAACTTCTCTCCCGTAAGATCATCTAAACCAGGAACTTTTGGTGGGTTATACTGCAGGTTGTAGATTCTTCCAGAGGGAACATGGACCCACCTGTTCTCTATTCTTTCAAGGATTACACTTTCTGGAACCTTCAGCTCAACGACCAAGTTCAGATTGGCTGCATGTTCTGAAAGGTCATTTTTCAGTATTTCTGCTTGTGGCAACGTTCTAGGGAAGCCATCCAATAGCCACGAGGATGTCGGATTCAGGAGATTTTTCAGTCTCAGTTCATTGATCACAATGTCACTGATTGTATTGTCTGGCAATAGCGCACCTTTTTCAATGATTCCACTTGCAAATGCACCAATCTCAGTTTTTTCTTTGATTTCCTTTCTCAACAGATCACCAGAGCTGATGGGTTGCAGGCCGTGGTAGTGCTCAAGAAGCTTCGAAGTCTGTGTGCCTTTGCCTGCACCAGGAGCACCGAGAAGCAGCAGTCTCAGTGGTCTCAGAGGCAACGACATCTTGATAATGGGCCTTTTTTCTCCTCGCTGGGGTTCTAAAATCTGGGGTAAAATAGAATCTTTTCTTTTTCCTTTTCGTATTCACCGGATCTTCTTTTTCTGTGTCCCATCGGCCGAGTCGGTCAGTCAGATGTAGTACCACGATATACTACGAAAAACGGAGGTGTAAAGAAAGAAATGAAATTACTGTTTATTCATTCAAGAGAGAGATCTAAAGCTTTGTGACAGGAGGCATTCCATGGGGCCAAGAATAAACTTCTCTGTACACTCTTCAGGTCCCCGCTAGTAGCATAAGAGTTACTCAAATCTTGAGCTGTGACTCTGCCTTGTTCTGCTAGTTTTAATGCAATGTTATTATCCAGGTTGTTCCAAATACGCAAATCGTCCGGGAAATAGAAGGCTGATCTTTGCCAAACTGATTGGTCGTTTTTCTGCAGTTTTTTATTGATCTCTGATAATAGGTAGGGGACATTCTTGAAACGATCACCTATTAGCTCAGTCAAAGGAAGCGCTTCCAATTCACTCTTGATAATAACCAAGTAATCCTCTAGATTCTCAATGATTGAAATTGCCCCGATAGCTAGAGTGACCACTAAGGAGGTTCCATGCTCTTCAATATTTGTAAAGAGCTGATCTAGTGCAGCTTGTCTTGTCTCCTCGGTGTCATAGACGTAAAGAACTTGCGCGATTAAGACAACCAATCTTTTAGCATCACCAGATATACTTAGAATTTCCTTGAATTCTTCTAACGATTCATCAAACTTATCAAGGAAGAAATAAGACAGCCCTAAGACGGTTCTGGCAGAAATCACGGTCTTTTGATCCTGGGACAAGCCCAAAACCTCTAAAGAGTTTTCAATAGCTGCTTCATAATTTTCTGAGCCTAAATCAAATCTAGCATATTGAGCTTTAACCCTTGCGAAAGTCGCAAGAACAGTATCGTCTTCTGTTTCTTCATAATTGGTCTCAAGGATGGATAATAATTTAAGTGAAACTTCTTTACCCAGCTCATAGTCATTCAACCTCTCCAAGATCAAACAGGTGACAGACAAACCAAAGGAATCTGTAGGGTAATGTTTCAAATACTGTAACATCCCAAAACTTGCAGTCGAGAACTCTTGTAATGCTTCAATGTCTTGAATATCACTAGAGTTGCCGATTCTTTTCAAACAAACACTAACGGCATACGAGAGCTGAGTTTCTGGAGAGTGCCCATTGGACAGAACAAAAGCATGCGTGAATAAGTTAGCGGCATCTTCCAAGTTGCCTTGTGCTTCATGTGCTAAAGCATGACCCAGCCATGAAATTGGTTCAGTTGGTGCTAAACTTTGTCCTCTCATGAAAGCTTCAGTGGCTAATGAAGAATCACCATATCTTAAATATAACAAAGCCAAATTCGACCAGATTTCAACATTCTTTGGATCAATCGATATAGCCTTGATCAAACAATGTTGGGTGACACGAGAGTTCACAGAGATGGATGCAACACCTAATGCTATCCACGCCTCAGCGTAATTGTTTTGTAATTTGATAGCTTCTTTCAAAGTGTCAATGGCAGAATCCCTAAATTCCTTGTTCTGCGTCTTCAAATAAGCGATGACCTGTGAGAGGCCCAAGTTGTATAATGTTGAAGAACGCAAGGGTCTTGCAATTGGATTCAGCGATAAAGCAGCTTTATTAGCGTAAACAAGGAAGAGTGAAACAAGATCAACATGTTTCTTTGACTCAGTGTAACTTCGAACTAAAGATTCATCGATCTCAACTGAAGTTTCTTTAACAAAAGACTGTATCTGTGACACTGGGAACAGGTCAATTCTCGATTGAATTTGCAGGAAAATCTTTATTAGATCTGACACAGTTCTCCAAAAGCTTAGCGATTTCTTGTTTCCCTTCTCTAATACATCAAAAGTCTTCAAAGATAGACCAATGGCCCTCCCAAAAAATCCTCCCAGAACCGAAAAATTAGCATATTCTAATAATGCATCATATAGACCGGAAACGATACATTCTTCACCTGGTTTTTCCTTCAAAAGACCTTCCAAAATCTCGATAGATTCCTCGTGATCACCAATCTGCGATTTAACAACACCTAATGAGTACTGGGCGACCCAGTGATTAGGATCTAATTCCAAGGCTCTTTCAAATACTCGAACGGCAGCTTCTAATCTACCACATCCAACATATGACTCACCAAGACCAACCCACGATTCAGTGTCATTGGCATCGATACGGATAGCACTCTGGAACCATTCAACTGCTTTAGCTTCATCTTGAGCTTCCAAAGCAACAGAACCCAGAACTCGATATGGCCAACTCTCAGAACCTAGACGACGCTTTCCATTTTCAGAGGTGATCAATCTAGTACTAAATAATTCCGCACGATCCCAGTCACCTGAATCCGCAAAATGGGAAACTAAATACCATGCTGCAGTAACATCAGAGGAATCAATTTCAAAAGCCTTGAGAAAACATTTAAGGGCTCTCTTGGTATCATCATAATGCTTGATATAGATCTCACCCAGTGAAGTGTAAGATGGAGCATAATTTTTATTGACTCTTAGGGATTCAATAAGGTACTCGTACGACTTTTCAATAGAATTCTCCAATTGAAAACTTTGAGCAATTTTCCAGTTAACCGATGACTTAATTTCAATGGTATATTGGGTATTTCCTTTCAAGTTAGACAATACTTCTAACAAGCCTTCTCTACCTTTGGAAATTTCACCCAACTTGACTTCAACCCAAGAGAGTTCCATAAGAGCTTCTTGATTTTCTGGAAAATTTTCAACAATTTTGCTTAACATGTCTTTAGCATTCTCTAAATCACCTCTTTCTGCCAGAATCAAACCTTTACCTACACTAGCCTTAACATTTTCAGGAGATTCATTTAAAACTGTATCGAACAATTCTAGAGCCCTCTTGAAATTCTTCGGGGCCTCATGGTACGTGAGTATGGTTGCATAATTGACCAAGAAATCCTGTTTGGTGTGTTTGAATGAGAATCCAGTATCTCTTGTAGATGATGCCAACAATTGGATACCAGATTGACAAAGCTCAAGACCTTCAGCAAATTGTTTGAGATATAAGTCATATGCAAGAACAATACGATAAGCAAACAGGCTGGTCTTACAAGAGTTCAAAGCCTGCTTCATCAAGATTAATAACTCTTCAGGAGTTAGAGAAAGATCACCATTGTCTAGTTCAAGTTCTTTCAATTCATCTTTTGGTGTGACAATTTGAGAATCCCGAGAACCAGGTGAGTCTTGGGAAGATTGAGATTCCTGAGATTTTTGAGAAGCTTTCTTAGATGTAACATCAATATTATACGTTGCAAGATCTGATAAGAGAAATGAGCGAATAATTTGTGCCAATGGTTCTTTAGGAAACAAAGTTAAAAATGATCCTAAAACCTCACTATCAATTGAGTTCAAATCCTCAACATCAATCCAATCAAAATATGTGGACCACGCAAGGTAGGAGCTATGCTTAACCAGAATTAAGCCTTCAATCCATTCTTTCAAATTTCCGAAAAATTGTGGTTTGAGATTTGTAGGGACGTATTTTAGGACTTTGGTTCTATATCTCAAATATTCCTCTTCCGACTTTCTTCTTTCCTCATCGTCATTTGTGATGTTGATTAATTCTTCATAAAGGTGAGGAACAACAGAATCTTTATACAAGCTCCAGGCAATAGAATCTATCACATTGGATTTACTAGATTTCATTCTTTCACGGGCAAGCTTTTGAGAAACATCATCTGTCTCTCTTTTCAGTTGAATTTGAAGGTACTGAGAAACAACCTTTTGGGGTTGTTCCAGAATGCCGCTAGTGACTTGACCCAGCTTGTTTTCAGGGAGTAAGGCCTTCAAATATGCTTCTTTGACTTCCTGCGTATCATACTTTTTCAAATAGAGCTTGATATCCTTGAGCAGGTCAGCTAGTGGCTCTTGTTTATCAACCAGATACTCAGCGTAATCAGCAGCAAACTCAAAAAAGGCATTGTAATCTGACCCATTTTTAAGAAGCAACAGCAAACCTTTCCAAGCAGTAGCAGCATCATAATCTATTTTTATAGCTGCCTCGTAGGCCTTTTTAGCCAAATCTGTATGCCCTAGAAGATGGTTTGATTTACCAATGAAGATGTGTGCAAAGTAGTTATTTGGCTCTAGAGCAAGGGCATCTTTGGCTAGTTGGATACAGTATTCTGGATTTTCATCCTGCATTGCCTGCTTAGCAGCCTTTAAGTACTGCTTGGTAGACATATTGGGTAAAGTGTCTAGCTCAATCTGACTTTGACTGTGTGTTCGATAAAGAGAGTCTTTGATACTCGTTCAATCAGACTAACAAAAGAGAAAAAGTAAGAAATTACATAATATAGTCACGTGACACAATGCATTATATAATCAAACGCGCTTTCGAAAATGCGGTTGAGCAGCCCCGGCGCCATGGCGATAAAGGAAAACAAACATATTCAAGAGTACGCGTCTGCTACTGTTCCTGTCCACCTCCATTCACACTTGACGCTTAACTCAGATCAAGGAAGAATGGCCAAAGCAGCAGTGGTCGATACTCCGCGCAGATCCACTTCCAAGAAGGCGAGTGTCGACTCGGCACAATCGAAGCTGAAACAATCGTCCTTGCTCAGTTTCTTTGGAAAGAAGCCATCAACTGGGGCGGCAGATTCCTCTCAAGAGAGCAAGCGGTCTTTCCCATCACCATCTTCTTCCCCTTCAAAGGATTATAGTGCCATCACCAATGACAAAGAGAACGAGACTACTCAGGAAACATCTGTTTGCGAAACACAAGAGAAGGCCATTCCATCACCGGTATCTGCTATCAAGAGGCCAGTTCTAAAGGAGCAAACCAACACCCCAATCATCAAACCAAAGACTCATGAAGAAGACGAACTACCCTTGCATTCCAGTCCTACGTCCTCTAAAAGACGGGGGAAAGTGAGCTATGCCGAATTGAGTGAGGATGAGGAAGAAGAGGAATCACCAAAGGTCTACAAATCTCAACGTAAACGTCGTCGTATTGTTGACGATGAAGGTTCTGAGGATGAATTCGTACCAGATGAGAAAGATGACTCTGATGATGATATGGCTGACTTTGTTGTCCCAGATGATCTAGAAGAAGAGAAAGTTGCAGCTGAAGCTGAGGATGATGTGGATGATGATGATTTGATAGTGATGACATCAAAACGAGGCAAGTCTCCTAAACCTAAAGAATCAAAACTTGAGTCCAAGTTCACTTCCAATTCAGCTTACAAACCTTCGCCAAAAGTATCCGCCCCTGCCATGTCAAAATCAAAACTAAGTGCCAAGCAAACTAAAAGTGAAAAGTTTACCAAAGAGAATGAAGAGCGTTACCAATGGTTGGTTAACATTCGTGATGCTGAGAAGAGATCAGAGTCGGATCCAGATTATGACCCAAGAACATTATATATTCCACAAAATTCTTGGAGTAAATTCACAGCTTTCGAAAAACAATATTGGGAAATCAAGTCTAAAATGTGGGATTGTGTGGTCTTCTTCAAGAAAGGTAAGTTTTATGAATTATACGAAAAAGATGCTATGATTGCTCATAACGAGTTTGATTTGAAGATTGCTGGTGGTGGTAGGGCTAATATGCAACTAGCTGGTATTCCAGAAATGTCATTCGATTATTGGGCTACTTCCTTTATAACCAAAGGCTATAAAGTGGCTAAAGTTGACCAAACTGAGACTGGATTAGCTAAAGAAATTAGAGAATCCAATGGAGCTCCTAAAGGCAAGAAAGATGTCATTCAAAGAGAATTGAAATGTGTGTTGACTGCTGGTACTCTAACAGATGAAGCTATGCTTACTGATGACATGGCAACGTATTGTATCTCAATTAAGGAGGAAGCTGATCCAGAAGATCCTGCTGGTAAGATATTTGGTATTGCCTTCATTGACACATCAACTGGTGCAATTAATCTTACTGAGTTCAAAGATGACAATGAGTGTACCAAGTTCGAGACATTGATCTCTCAAGTCAGACCAAAAGAATTGATTCTACCAAAAGGAAATTTATCCCAATTGGCCAACAGAATATTGAAGTTCAAC
The DNA here is from genome assembly GCA_030556525.1 of Wickerhamomyces quercuum. NCBI lineage: Eukaryota > Fungi > Ascomycota > Saccharomycetes > Phaffomycetales > Wickerhamomycetaceae > Wickerhamomyces > Wickerhamomyces quercuum. Next base: position 128,132 of record JAKTUE010000034.1, read on the forward strand.
TCCCAAAACAGTGCAATTTTCAATATAATTAAGCCAGACTCAGAATTTTATGACTTTGATACAACTTTTGAAACTTTGGCCAGAGGTGAATACTTTGATGCTGAAAATTTAGATGATTTGTCAAACTGGCCCTCCACTTTGAAAGAATTCTACGAGACAAATAAGATGGTGGGATTCTCAGCTTTTGGTGGTCTACTATGGTACTTGAGATCTTTGAAACTAGACGATTCATTGATCTCTTTAGGTAATGTTACTCCTTATACCACTATAAAACCTTCTACCAATTTGGTCTTAGATGGTCAAACTTTACAGAATCTGGAGATTTTTGCCAACTCTTTTGATGGCAGCGATAAAGGTACTTTGTTCAAGTTGATCAATAGAGCAACGACCCCCTTCGGTAAACGTTTGTTGAAAACATGGGTTGTTCATCCTTTATTAAACAAAGATGATATTGAACAAAGATTGGACTCTGTTGACCAATTGTTAGATGATGGTGATTTAAGATCAACCATTGAATCTGTGTTATCAAAATTACCTGATTTAGAAAGATTATTATCAAGAGTTCATGCTGGTCAGTTGAAGCTGAAAGATTTTACTAAAGTCATTGAAGGTTTTGAAGAAATCGCAGGCCTGCACAAAAAACTAGAATCCTTTGAACTGAAGGGGTCATTAGGTAGACTATACGCCAAATTTCCAAAAAGCTTAAACGAATGTTTAGAGAAATGGGCGGATGCATTTGATAGGCTTGAAGCTAAGGAGAACGATATCTTGATTTTGAATGAAGGACTCGAATCTGATTATGATGAATCAAAGGAAACAATTACTGACTTGGAAAATCAACTAAATACCAAACTCAAGGAATACAGAAGAGAGTTTAAGACTCAATCGATCGAATTTAAAGATTTCGGAAAAGAACTTTATACAATCGAAATGCCTGCTTCTATCAAAGTTCCAAACTCTTGGACACAAATGGGATCTTCCAAGAAGAATAAGAGATGGTGGTCTCCAGAGGTTGAAAAGCTTGCTAAAGCGATAGCCAGAGCTAGAGAAACTCATAAGATCATAGAAGACTCTCTTAAGACCAGAATGTTCAAAAGATTCGATGCCGATTACCAAGTTTGGATCAAGTCTATTGAATCTATTGCTAAAATTGATTCCATTTGTGCTCTCGCTAAGACTTCCGAATCTATTGGTTTCCCAGCTGTTAGACCAGAATTTGTTGAATCGGAAGCAGGTGTTCTAGAGTTCACTGAACTAAGACACCCTTGTTTCAACATGGGTTTCACTGGTGCAAAAGAATTCATTCCAAATGATATCAAACTAGGTGGATCCAACCCGAATATGGGATTGTTGACAGGTGCTAATGCAGCAGGTAAATCTACAGTGTTAAGAATGACATGTATTGCTGTAATATTGGCCCAGATAGGTTGTTATGTCCCTTGTGAATTTGCAAGATTGACACCAGTTGATAGAATTATGACCAGACTAGGTGCGAATGATAATATCATGCAAGGAAAATCTACTTTCTTTGTTGAACTTTCAGAAACAAAGAGAATTTTGGAAAATTCCACCCCAAGATCATTACTTGTTCTGGATGAGTTAGGTAGGGGTGGGTCATCCTCTGATGGTTTTGCTATTGCTGAGGCGGTCCTACATCATATTGCTACACACGTCCAGTCTTTAGGTTTTTTTGCTACCCATTATGGATCTTTAGGTGCTTCTTTTACTAATCACCCACAGATAAGACCTTTCACAATGGCTATTATTGTGGATGATGAATCTAAGAATATTACTTTCTTGTACAAATTAGAAGAGGGTAAAGCAGCGGGTTCTTTTGGTATGCACGTTGCCCGTATGTGCGGTATTGATAAAGAGATAATCAAGAACTCTGAAATAGCTGCTGAGGAGTTCGAGCATACATCCAAGCTAAAGAAAAATGCTAAGGATGTTTTGGATTTGATCCCTGTTGGACTACAATCTGATTTTGCAAGATTGATTAATAACGGAATTACTAATGTTGATGGTGGATCTGGCGATGGTACTTTGATGTATAATGAAGCTATCAAGAAGAATGCTCTAAGGAGTATTTTCAGTATGATCGACGGTCTATAGGACAAAAAGGAAACTAAAATATTTGTATAATAGGGGAAAAACTCAAAGACTGGAGCTTACAAGAATTGGAATTAAAACATTAAATAATAAGCATTAGCACTATGTAGTCATAAATTCGTTAAATTGCAAGTTAGTTAGGAGCAATGTAAGTTATATTTTCAGTTTGTGAGTTGATGGGAAATGAACTTTCGTAGGTTCGGACTGAATGTGGATAAGGCCTTGGGTCACTAGAATTTGTTGATATTTGAGGTAACGGTGTTGCGGCAGGAGTATAAGAATAATTAGATGAGTTATGAACCACGGGAAAGGCTGATTCTTTAAATATTGGTACTCGGTTCAAAGCCTTCAAATCTCTCAAAGCCTTAGCTTCTTTGCGTTGTCTCTTCTTAATTGAGCTTGGATCATTTGGTTCCTCCAGGTAAAAGTCATCAGTATATCTGGCTACATTATCTGTAGATTTCAGGGGCTTGTAGTACCACAATGGATGCGCAGAAGAGAACTGCAGCTCTGAGTCGATAACCTTAACTTTCTCCAGAATCCATTTCGTACCATGAGACTCCTTAATCTCAGATGAATATCTCTGGGTGTCATCCAGGTTGAGCATTTGAATCTCTTCCTCATCATCAGATACATCAATAACGAATGGTTTGTCTCTTTTAGAAGACTTTCTGAATTTTAGGCCTTGAGTTGTTATAGCAGAATAGGGGACTTCAATCTCAATTCTATCACTTACTTTCTTTCTCTTGAAGGGGGTATAGTTCAATGGTATAGGAGGATTCTGATTTATTGTGAGAGGTAACAACGCCTGCAAAATAATCTTCAAATCTTGCCTGTATAGTCTCTCCAACGCCAATGCTCTTGGAGTAACAGACCCTTTCATCGTACTTGGACCTATGTAGTTTGCAGTAAGCTTCATCATCATTCTTGAAGTAAACGCCAGCTGGAAGGGCACAAGTTGCATGAAAAGCACGAGTGCATTTTCCAGAAGAGCATTGGAAGCAAGCTCCACCTTTCTGATGACAGTAAGAGCATCTTAAGTTTTTTCTGGCCTTTGGAATGTTCTCGAGGTTATCAATATACTCGCCAGTATCGACATCGTTAACAATGGTAACTTCTGGAATAAATCTCGCGCATATCTTATGTGCATAAAGTTTCTTAGACTGTACTTGCTCTGATATAGAGCACGGTAAAAGTTTAAATTCCTGGTGTGTCTGTTGCCTATTGGACAAAAAGTTTGGACATAAACAACACTTGCGTGGTTGCTCTTTCGGAATATGGACTTTCTCTCGTTCAATCTTGCGCTTCTTCAACGTTTTCTTGGTTATTGGTTTAAGATCACTATCAAAAACTTCAACATCAGTAGAGCTACTTGACTGTCCTTGAAACACATCTGCGACAGGTGTCAACTCGGGTTGTATTTGTGGTTCGGGTTCACCTTTAAATCTTCTCATTAGTCCATGAACATCAATACCAACAGCATCTTGGATACAAAGACATTTAGAAGTTTTCAGGCCATATTCAAACCAATCATCAATGGCAAAGTTAACAGACTCGGCCAAATTATAACCAAAATTCATACCGGCGTGATAACCGTAGGGATATGTGATCATAAACTCTCTTTCATAATGAACAATCTTGTTGACTTTTACACCTCTTGCTTCCAAATATGCTGGTGATACCAGAAAAGTTTTATGTCTTAGGAAATCATGACAGTGGGAATAATCTTGTGGAAATGTCTCCTGCATCACTCGATCAAATTTTTCTTTATAGGCCTGAGGAATAGAATACCATTGTTTTGGAGCCCCGAAATGTAAATAATTGATCGAATAAAGATCCTGGTCTTCCAAATGCCAGGAGAACGTAGCTTTCCAAAGACCCGCATAGAGATAAGCCTCATTGACACCAGGTAGCTTTCGATCCATATGATCCAACAGGTTTGGGAGATGTGCAACATTCCAGACTTTTACTGTTTCGTCAAAGATGGATCCAAGCATATCAGCACCATACATGGGATCGGTATATAACAAGCTCTTCCAGTAAACTTTCTCCAACTGTTCGCACCTTTCTTCCGTAAACTCTGATGTGTCTATGTTGTATTCGAAATTTTTGAATAGCAAATCATCGTTGTGGTTCTTATTAGCTAGAATCTTTTTGTTATTCCTAGCAGCCTCATTATCCACGCTGTTTCTGACTTTACCTCTTGGGGCTGGGGGTTGATTACTTAGATCCTCAGATAATGCTTTCCATTGGACAATGTTGAAAGTTCTTTGTTTCTCAATGTTCTGCTGACTGAACACACCATTGTTTCCATTCATATGTTGCACGATGGGGTTTCTAATTTTGATTGACTTGAGTTGGTTGTTACCAATCTTGGGCAGGGAGTCAACCCACTCCTTTGGAGGGATTACCTTGACAATACCCGACTGCATGCCATACTTGTTGATGGACTTCATGTATTTTTCGAAATCGCTGAACTCTTCATAAGATGGACAGAAGACAGGAACATCTCCACTGGAGTAATGGTCCGGTTCCACCATCGTAAACTGAGCCAGATCTGTAAGCTGCACTCAATAACTAATTGACTGTGAACGTGAACAATTGGATCTCTCAGCAGCCGCTCAAATCGATTCTCGTGATCTCTTTCCACATGAAATAAAATGGGTGCCAAAGGGCTGTTTGTGCCAATTCTGAGGCCATTTTTTCGGTTGGAGATTAGACGCATAAATTCGCGAATAGAATTTGTTCGAGACAAGAGCGATAAACAAAAGAGTCGAACAGCATTGAAAAGCCTTTAAAAGGGCATTAAAAAGACCAAATATCTGCTGTGTTGGAGATAGTGTTTCGCTTTTAGCTGAGATGGTCGTGGTCAGGAAAGTAAAGAAGGAGGAGAAAGTAAGGAAACGGCCACTGAGATCCCAGAGGAGAGCCCTACCTAGAGAGTCCAAGCAAAAGAAAGAGTCTACTGTTCAAGATGATGATGGTGTTGGCATACCACCAAAGAGACAGAAAATCACGCAGTTGGGAGACTTTATCAAATCATTCACAAGATCACCAAGTCCCACTGTTATACAGGAAAAGAAAACTTTGAGTGAAGAAGATCAATGGATCGATAAATACGCTCCGAAAGATGTCCAGTCAGTGGCCATCCACTCAAGAAAACTTAGAGATGTTAGAGAACAGCTGGAATCGATGATTGGTCATACTTCCAACACAAAGTTGTTGGTTTTAACAGGTCCGGCTGGTTCAGCGAAGAGTACTGTTGTTAAAAGATTAACACAAGACCTTATACCGTACAGAGATCACTCACAGTCCATCGTTGAATGGATTAATCCAATAGAGACATATCCTTCACAATTCGAAGATTTCCTAAGTGCTGCAAAATACAAAACTGGAAGAAATTTAGCAGTGATACTCATTGAAGATTTACCAAATGTGTTTCATGATGAGACAAGAGAACGGTTCCAAAGATCCCTTATCGAATGGATTCATACAGAAGGTTATCTACCACCATTGGTGCTTTGTATAACAGAGTGTGATTTTGCGCAAGATGATGCTAGACAAGGGTTTAACATAGAAAATAACTTTACAGCCGAAACGGTTCTAGGGCGAAAAGTGCTTAATAATATTTCTTGTCATAGAATCAAATTCAACCCTGTTAATACTCTACTGATTAAGAAATGTCTTAAGAACTTGGTGTCAAAAGAAACAGCAGCATTTAGCAAGATTCCAAAAAAGGCAATTGAGGACAAAATCAAAGAACTGAGTACTACTGGTGATATTAGAGCATCTATATCTGCGCTTCAGTTCTGGTCCTTATGGAGAAGTAACAATGATGGGGTTGACAGTTTAGTTATTGGTAAGGAATCATCTTTGTCGATATTTCATGCTGTTGGTAAAGTCATCTTTGGATCGAAGGATGATACCGATAATGCTACGATAATGAAAGTCATGCAAGATTTTGGAAACAGACCTGAGATTCTGAAGCTCTGTTTGATCGAGAACTACACAAAGTTTAATAAATCTCATTGTGATATTCAAACGATTTCTGAGATCGCAGAAAGTTATAGCTTTGCAGACGTATTGAACAACGGCTCCATTTCTTTGGAATATGCCATCAGATCAATAAGAGTCAATTTTAACAAGACTGGGTTGGCTTCAACTTCTGAAATGGGACTTACGTTCCCAAGGGAGTGGAAGATCAATAAAGCCAGAAGAGTTACAAAAGAACATATTGACAAATATATTGAAATCGAGATGAGAAAACGGAAACAATTAAGGAATTTCACTGAATCTAACTTGTTTTTCGGTTATTATGAACCGCTGATAAACAAATCAAGGGCATTTAGGAACAAAGCTAAGCTACATTATTTGATGTCTCAACACAAGCCAATACCTTTGGAGATATATGAACCTCTGACACCTTATTTACAATCACGTTTGGGAGGTCCATTCAAAGAAATACATGGCGACGAGGTAATGGTTGCTGATAATGACGAATATGCTGACTCTAATACCAATGATGAATACTTTAAAGATGCAGGTAAACTGACAGATGAGGAAGACGATAGTGGGTCTGAATTCCTTGACGATCCAATAGTAGAAAGTGAGGAAGAGATTAACGATAACTCTTTTGGAGATGATGATACGTTTGAGAGAGAACTTATTGAGATGTCCCAAAGGAAAAAGACCTTAAATGCAAGAAATGCTGTTTTTTTTGATGACTTTAATGATGACGATAACGATAACGATCTCTCTGAATAGGACAATGTATACATATAATAGACCTATTAGAACTATATTATAAATTAATATTGCACAACATAAAAACACACCTAAACATTCAAAGCAGCTTCAAAGAAGTTTGGATCTTCTTCCAAACTCTCTTTGATAATATCTAGACCACCTTGGAACTCACCATTGACATAAAGTTGCGGGAAAGTTGGCCAATCGGAAAATGTCTTCAGACCTTGTCTCACACTATCATCTTTCAATATATCGAAGAACCCAAATCTCACTTGGTTCTCTCTTAGAATAGCAACTAATTGACGGGAGAAACCACATTGTGGAGAGGCAGGTGTACCTTTCATAAATAGCATAACTGGTGCAGCTTCTGTCAACTGCTTCAAACGAGCGTTTAAAGCCTCTGGAGACTCCTCTTCATCATCTTTGGAAGGTGGAAGAGTATCTGGCTGTGCTTGTGGAATGATTGATTGCTGAGGCTGTTCTTGTTCTTGTGGAGCAGAGTTTGAGGATTGTAGTTCATTCAGGGCATTGATGAACTCTTTTGGGTCTGCGCCTGAAATTTCTTTTAAGATGGTGTCATCCCTGATCAAGACAAAATATGGAACTGTTGAGACTTCAAAAAGCTCAGATATATCCGGGTGCTCATCAGCATTGATGGAAAGAAAAGAGGTCGAAGGGTTCTGTTGAGCGAGTTCAGCATAGACCGAGTTTATCTGGAGACATGGTGCTGCCCAAGGAGTGTGGAAATAAAGTGCGAGGAGCTGGTCACTTGGAGCATTTCCTGTGATTTCTGAGAACTGATCCTCCGAGCTGATCTCAAGAACTGACATCTTTTGTATGAAATAATGACAGACCCTTTAAAACACTTCAAAACCATTCAAGTTCAAAATTTATAATCAACTTGATCAAAAAACCGTAAGAACTTCGCGAAAAACAATACTTCTCTTACAGGATTTCACGTGACCAACGGAGTATTACATAATCAGTATATACACGTCAGAACTCAACGGACTCTTCTTTTGGCCAATTTGAGCACAGTGAGCCATTCAATGTGGACTGTGCTATCCGGTTTGAGTTTGAACTTGGACTGCAGTTCCCTATAGAAAACATCGGAAATGTCCTCCTTACCAGGATTTGCCTCTTTCCAACGATGGTATGAACTCCATGTAGTTACATATTTCTTGTAAAAAGATAATGGAATATCTCTCTTGATTTGTAGAGGAGAAGGGGAATCACTGACCTGGGATGGTATTTGTTCGTAAGTTTTGATATCACTGAAAGACTCCTCAGGTGCATTCACGTCTCTCAACATGTTTCTGAGTATGGAACGACCTGGTTGTTCCCAGTAAGGACCAAGCTTCTCTGGGTCATCATATGTGAAGTCTTCAACAAACTTATCAAGATCAGGCTGTTTGAAAACAGGATCAACATAACCCCAAAATGCAAGAGTTCCACCTGGTTTCAAGACCCTTTCAATCTCTTTGAAGAATTTTTCATGATCGAACCAATGAATACATTGAGCAGCAGTGATCAAATCAACAGAACCGTCCTCCAGGAATGACAGTGATTCACCAGGTGATTGACGGAATTCAATTTTATCTTTTAACTCTGGAGTGAGATGGTCATTTGCAGTTTTGATCATAGTGTTGGATAGATCAGTACCGATGACTTTTTTGAAGTACTTCGTTAAAGGATAGGAAGCTTGCCCTGAACCACAACCAATATCAACAGCCAGCTGGCGAGCACCTCCGTGATACTCCAGGATAGCATCGAAAACTGATTCATTATATGTGGGTCTGAACTTGTTGTAATCCTCGGATTGGAAGTTTGAGCTGGAGAACGCAGACATAACTGATTGGTACTTTCCCTGTGCTTCTGTGGTCGTTGCTTAAAGATACAAGTTGTAATTGAAGGAACTGGGATCTATTGAGTACTTTTAGGAAGAGTTCATGGGAGGAGTCACTGATATTCACTACTCAACCGAAGCCCTGAGTGATCGCTGTTCCTTCAGATGGAGCCGAACTGTTCTCTTTCAAATGTTGTTTCACTTTGATCAATTGTCCGAGGTCGCATTTCGGAGCACCTGTCACAGTTTGATGTACCTATATAAAGTAGAGCGTCACTCTCCCCAACAAGACTGTACAATTTACTCATCATCTCCTACTTAGGTCCAACGAGACTGGATGCTCCTCTATGTATTTCTACTGAAAACATACACAAAGTCGTACTCACCTTTTAAACCATGGGAACTGGACCAGCCGTTCTTCAATTTCAACGCATCAATAAACTCCGCCAGAACATCATTTCCCTCTGGATGTTCCGCTTTCCAATTGGCGTATGAGCTCCATGTTTTCATGAACTCCTGGAGATGTACTGGGCCATTGAACGACTGTTTAATCCTGACAGCAGCTGCGTTGGATATGTCCTCTTCTCTTCCAAAATACTCCACTCTTGTAGTTTCTCTAAACAACTCCCCCGGTGGATCAATGCCTTTCAACAAGAATCTTACAAAGTTTATGCCTGGATATGTCCAGTATGGTCCCAGTTTATCCTCGCCAAACACGTACTTCTCGAACAACTCGTCGTACTCCTTAGTATCTTCCAATTTTATAAAACCATAGGACCAATAGGGCTAAAAACAGGCAGAACTAGAACCTGCTACAATTATAGAAATCATTCATACCGGATCAGCATAGTTTATATGTTCTAAGCAACATAGGTGTTAGTTATAACGATTTATAATTAACAAACAACAAATTGGGGTTATCATCTTAATACAATTAGCGAGTGTCAATTACCACAAATTAACAATGTTCGATTGGGTGTTTGTCGGATGTGGACATAATTGAGAGTTAAAGCTTGAGTTAATTTAAAGTATAAGAACGGAATATATCTGTAATATTGATATGATGTGGATATAGAATATATAA